>JALQSN010000052.1:0-237448 GCA_023690525.1 Holotrichia oblita
TTCCGTCTTTTTCGATAATTTTCATCTTGCCGCGGTTTTCGGCAACAATCGCAACGCCTTTAGGGTTACGCGCTTCAAAAGCTCCTCTACACGGGGCAGACCGCGGGTTATATCGTCCGCCGCCGCTATACCGCCGGTATGGAAGGTACGCATGGTAAGCTGTGTGCCGGGTTCGCCGATACTTTGCGCGGCGATAATACCCACCGCCTCGCCGATTCTGACTTCTTTAGAGCCTGCCATATCTTTGCCGTAACATCTGGCGCATACGCCTTGCTTAGCCTTGCAGGTAAGAACTGTACGGATATGAACCTTTTCGATGCCCGCCTTAACAATGCTACGGGCAATGTCCTCGTTAATCATGACATTTTTGGCTATAATAACCTCGCCCGCCTTGGGGTGGCCCTTGGGATAAACAACGTCCGAAGCAGCAAACCTGCCGTTAAGCCTATCCTCTAAGCTTTCGATAAGCTGCTTGCCATCTTTAATTGCCGAAATCATGATACCCTTAGGTTCGCCTTTAAAGCAATCCTCTTCACGCACGATTACATCCTGCGAAACGTCGACAAGCCTACGGGTCAGATATCCTGAGTCGGCTGTCTTAAGTGCGGTATCGGCAAGACCTTTTCGTCCGCCGTGCGAAGAAATAAAATACTCTAATACGCTAAGCCCCTCACGGAATGACGATTTAACAGGAGTTTCCAGCGTTTTACCCTGAGGGTTTGTCATAAGTCCGCGCATACCGGACAGCTGGGCAATCTGCTTCATGCTACCGCGTGCGCCGGATATAGCCATCATGTTGATGGGATTGTATTTGTCTAATGTCTTTTTTAAAGCGGCGGTAACTTCGTTATTAGCTTTAGTCCATTCGCCGACAACCAGCTTGTATTTTTCGTCCTCTGTCATAAGCCCGCCATCATACATCTTTTCGATTTCGATAACCTGCTTTTCGGCGGCTGCCATAATCGTTTTTTTTTCGGGCGGAATGTGCATATCAAATACGCTGGTGGTGATTGCACCAATTGTCGAATATTTAAAGCCAAGTGACTTGATGTTGTCAAGCACCTTGACTGTTTCGGTAGAGCCTTTTAGCTTAAAGGTGGTATCTACAATCATTTGCAGTTTGGACTTATCAACGCAAGCATCAACCTCCAGAGCAAACGGATCATTTTTGTCTACGCTGATTATGTTGCCGTCGCTGTCCTCGCAAAGACGTATGCCTAAATCCTGAGGAATAATCTCGTTAAATATTAATCTGCCCACAGTGGTTTCGATAAGCGTTTGTCTTTTTTTACGCCGCCTATATCACGGGCGACACGCACCTTGATACGGCTCTGAAGCTCAATGTCGCGGTTAAAATACGCCATTTTTGCCTCATCTACGTCACAAAAATACTTGCCTTCGCCCTTTGCGCCGCGTTTTTCCAGCGTCAAATAATAACAGCCGATAACCATATCTTGCGTAGGCGAACAAACAGGTCGACCGTCGGACAGCTTTAGAATGTTATTGGTGGACAGCATCAAAAATCTTGCCTCGACCTGCGCCTCTATTGATAACGGCACATGGACAGCCATTTGGTCTCCGTCAAAGTCGGCGTTAAACGCGCCGCACGCAAGGGGGTGAAGCTTAATTGCCCTGCCTTCGACAAGCACAGGCTCAAATGCCTGAATACCCAGTCTGTGCAGTGTGGGCGCACGGTTTAATAGTACAGGATGTTCCTTAATAACGCCCTCTAATACTCCCCAAACGTCTTTGCCTGCGCGCTCGACTATACGTTTTGCGCTCTTTATATTGTGAGTTTTACCTTGGGCAACAAGCTCGTTCATAATAAACGGCTTAAATAATTCCAGCGCCATCTCTTTGGGAAGACCGCATTGATACATCTTTAATTCGGGGCCTACGACAATAACGCTACGGCCGGAATAGTCAACACGCTTACCTAACAGGTTCTGCCTAAAACGTCCCTGTTTACCGCGCAAAAGACCGCTTAGTGATTTTAATTCACGATTGCCCGCCCCTGTTACAGCTTTGCCGCGCCTGCCGTTGTCTATCAGCGAATCGACCGCCTCCTGAAGCATACGTTTTTCGTTGCGGACGATAATGTCGGGAGCGTTAAGCTCTAACAGCTTTTTTAATCTGTTATTGCGGTTGATTACCCTGCGGTACAGGTCATTAAGGTCACTTGTAGCAAACCTTCCGCCGTCTAATTGAACCATGGGACGAATTTCGGGGGGCAGAACGGGCAGTACGTCCATAACCATCCACGTGGGGTCTGCGCCGCTCTTTAAAAAGGCGTCCAAAATATCCAGCCTTTTTATAGCCTTAATCTTTTTTTGGCCGGTAGCGCCAGCCACGATTTTTTTAGTTTCGGTATATTCGTCTTTTAGGTCAACCTTGGACAAAAGTTCTTTAACGGCCTCGGCACCCATACCGATTCTAAATGCTTTAGGGCCGTACTTTTCTCTGGCCTCGCTAACCTGAGCATCGTTAAGCACCTGTTTATACTCAAGCTCGGTAAGCCCCGGGTCAAGTACAATAAAACTGGCAAAATAAACCACCTGCTCTAACACCTTGGGAGTGATGTCTAAAAGGAGTCCTATACGGCTGGGTACGCCGCGGAAATACCAAATATGAGTAACGGGCGCCGCAAGCTCGATATGCCCCATGCGCTCGCGCCTTACCTTGCAGCGGGTAACCTCTACTCCGCATTTATCGCAGATAACGCCCTTGTATCTGACCCTTTTATATTTACCGCAGTAGCATTCCCAGTCCTTGGTAGGCCCAAAGATGCGTTCGCAAAAGAGTCCGTCTCTTTCAGGTTTTTGCGTGCGGTAGTTTATGGTTTCGGGTTTAGTAACCTCGCCGTGCGACCACTCTCTGATCTTGCTGGGACCGGCGATACTAATCTGCATCGAATCAAAATTATTCAGTTCAAACATTAAGGATTCTCCTTATTTTTTACCTTTTAGGCGGGAAAGAGGTTATACAAGAACAATTTGCCTATCTTACCCGTGTCTAATTTTTTAGCGGCTATATCCGCGCTAAAGTTTATAAATGACCTTTTAAATTTTTAATATGATTTGTATAACTGATTTATCTTTAAGCTTCTTACATCACTTGAAGGCAATTTTTTTACTATTCTATATTTTTGATGATGAGCTTTAATAAATCCGCTCTGTTTTTAGCCTTTATATTTATAACTGATTTACATTACGAATACCTTACAGTTTTCTGCACGCGCTTTTTTTATTCTATCGGCGATAAATCCGCTCTGTTTTTAGCCTCGTCGATAATGGTTAAAACTTGTTTTTTACTAAACCATATGGTTGAAATATTAAAGAATCGCCTTCGTCATTTATAAATTCTATATCGTACTGAAAGCCAAATCTATGCTTTTTGCGTTTATAAGGCATTCCCGGAATTTTTTTTTATATATATAAACCAACCGATACCAGCTTGTCATATTGTATAGTCGATTCACTTTTATGGATTTCCGATGCGTTCAATCCAGAGTGTTTTTCTTTCCTTTTTTCAAGGTCTCCGGGTCTGCAATAAATCACAGGTAATTTAACCGCTGTTTTTTCAAAAACAACCTTACGCAAAGTTAATGTAGTTAATGGGATAATTACCCAAGCTAAAACAACTGAAATAGAAACCACAAAAACAGTAGAATTCGCCAATTGCGGAAACTAACGAAAAATATCATTAGTAATCATAAAAGCAATTATAAGCGAAAAAGCCAGTAATATAGTAAAGGTAAAATACCAAAACCGTAAATGGTTTTTTGTCGTCCTGCTTCATCAGCACCATCCCTTCCAAAATTTCTAGGAACCGACGATATCTTAAACCGACATATTTAATATCAGAACATTATAAAGCCGGCATTGACGGGGTGGCAGACAGGCAACAGTTGCTTTTTCGCCGAGGGCGCGTACCTAAACGTACGTAACCTCGGCGGAAAGGCAAGCGTAGACTTGTATCCCGACCTGTATATGGCGGCAAATTATTTTTTGCCTTTTTTCTTAGGCAACGGCGTCTCATCCTCTAATAAATCGTCATCTGTTATTTCACGGTTGGCAAACGGGTCGTCAAATGTAAAGTCCTCGTCGTCAAACAACAAATCCTTGTCGTTATCGTCGTCCGCCAGCCCGTCTAAGCCGCTATCAAACACATCGTGCTGAACAAGGTCGATTTCGGTATCAAAATTAAGCTCGCCGCTTTCAAAATGCTTAACCCTTTCGTGCGGGGTATTATCGTCAATCTCGTCCTCGATAAGCTCTTTCATGCCTATCTCCTCGTGATTTTCGGTTAAAACCTTTATGTCTAACGCAAGCGCCTGAAGCTCCTTAATCAATACCTTAAACGATTCGGGTACGCCCGGCTCGGACAGGTTTTGACCCTTGACTATTGACTCATAGGTTTTTACCCTGCCAACAACGTCGTCCGATTTAACCGTCATAATCTCTTGCAGAATGTTGGCCGCGCCGTATGCATAAAGCGCCCAAACCTCCATTTCTCCAAATCGCTGTCCGCCAAACTGCGCCTTTCCGCCAAGCGGTTGCTGAGTAACCAGCGAATAAGGGCCGGTAGAACGCGCGTGAATTTTATCATCTACAAGGTGGATTAGCTTAATCATATACATATAACCGACCGTCGCGCGGTTTTCAAATGCCTCGCCCGTCCTACCGTCAAACATCTGAATTTTTCCGTCAACCTTGCCGTTAGTCGAATATCCGTTATCCTCTAATAGATTTTTGATATCGCTCTCTAATACGCCGTCAAATACCGGAGTAGCTACCTTCCAGCCCAGCGCCTTTGCGACTAATCCCAAATGCACCTCTAAAACCTGACCTATATTCATACGGCTGGGTACGCCCAAAGGATTAAGCACTATCTCAAGCGGAGTTCCGTCCGCCATAAACGGCATATCCTCTTGCGGCAGTATGCGCGAGATTACACCTTTATTTCCGTGACGGCCGGCCATCTTGTCACCCACCGAAATTTTACGTTTTTGCGCAATATATACGCGTACAAGTTTGTTTACGCCCGGACTCATTTCGTCCTTATTAGCCCTTGTAAACACCTTAACGTCCACTACTATTCCGCCCTCGCCGTGAGGTACACGCAGCGACGTATCTCTTACCTCTCTCGCCTTTTCGCCAAAAATTGCGCGCAGCAGTCTTTCCTCGGGAGTAAGCTCGGTCTCGCCCTTAGGGGTAACCTTACCCACCAAAATATCGCCCGAATCAACTTCGGCGCCGATACGGATAACACCGTTTTCGTCAAGGTTTTTTAAAGCGTCGTCACCAATGTTAGGAATATCCGCTGTAATTTCTTCCTCGCCTAGCTTAGTATCGCGCGCCTCCATTTCGTGTTCCTCGATATGGATGGACGTAAATACATCGTCCTTTACAATACGCTCTGATACCAGTATAGCGTCCTCGTAGTTGTAGCCTTCCCACGCCATAAAGCCGACCAGTATGTTGCGGCCAAGCGCAAGTTCGCCACCTGCCGTCGAGTGACCGTCGGCGAGTACCTGACCCTCAGCAATCTTGTCTCCCCTGTTGATGATGGGCTTTTTGTTGATACAAGTGCCTTGGTTAGAGCCTTGGAATTTTTTTAATATATAAGCGGATTTGTTTCCGTCATTCTCGGTAATAATAATCTTGTCCGCGTCGACATAACTTACAACGCCCGCCTCCCTTGCTATAAGCATTACTCCGGAGTCGTAGGCAATCTTAGCCTCGATACCCGTGCCGACAATCGGCGATTCGCAAGAGATTAGCGGAACGGCCTGCCTTTGCATGTTAGAGCCCATCAGCGCACGGTT
This sequence comes from Holotrichia oblita, assembly GCA_023690525.1. Classification (NCBI taxonomy): domain Eukaryota; kingdom Metazoa; phylum Arthropoda; class Insecta; order Coleoptera; family Scarabaeidae; genus Holotrichia; species Holotrichia oblita. The sequence continues at coordinate 5,828 of JALQSN010000052.1, forward strand.
AGTATCGTCATTTTCCAAAAACGGAATAAGAGCGGTAGCTATCGAAACCATCTGCCTGGGCGAAACGTCCACATAGTCAATTTCTTCACGGTACGTTTCGTAAATATTATCGCGACGGCGCGCCATAACACGCTGGTTTACAAACCAGTTGTTTTCGTCCAGCGGTTCGGTTGCCTGAGCAACCACGTATTTGTCCTCTTCGTCGGCGGCAAGGTAAAACACACCCTCAGCCCCTGTAATAACCTGCTTTTTCTTTTTGTCCACCTTACGGTAAGGCGCTTCTATAAAGCCGTATTCATTAATACGCGCATAACAGGTAAGCGAAGATATAAGACCGATATTCTGACCTTCCGGAGTCTCTATAGGACACATTCTGGAGTAGTGGGTGTAGTGCACGTCACGCACGTCAAACGATGCGCGCTCGCGGTTTAGACCGCCGGGGCCTAACGCAGACAGCTTTCGCTTATGAGTAAGCTCGGCTATAGGATTAGACTCGTCCATAAACTGTGATAGCTGTGACGAACCGAAAAATTCCTTAATTGCGCTGGATACAGGACGTATGTTGATAAGCGTCTGCGGAGTAAGCTCGGCATCCGACTGTATTTGCATACGTTCTCTGATAACTCTTTCTAAACGGGCGATACCGATGCGGAACTGATTTTGTAAAAGCTCGCCCACACTGCGCACCCTTCGGTTGCCAAGGTGGTCGATATTATCAATATAGCCTACTTCATAATGCAAGCCCATGATGTAGTTGATAGTAGCTATTATGTCCTCGATTAAAATATGCTTGATAATAAGCTTAGCCGCGTTTTGCTTGATTAATGTATGCAACTTTGCAGTATCTCCTGCCGCCTCGTCTAATATTTTGGACAATGTGGGGAAATAAACCATCTCGTTTATACCTAACTCTTTAGGGTCAACGTCCACAAAATTGTTTAACCTTACGTGGTGGTTACCGATAACAAAAAATTCGCCGCTGCTGTCGGGCAGTAAAACAGCAACCTCGTTTACGCCGCTGTTTTGTATCAGCATTGACTTTTCGGGACTGAATACCTCGCCCGCCTTAGCTATAACTACGCCGTCTGGAGTAATAACGTCACGGGCGGCGGTCTTGCCGTTTATGCGCGAGGCAATCGCCAGTTTTTTATTAAATTTGTACCGGCCCACACGAGACAAATCGTACTTACGCCTGTCAAACATAAGCGACTCTACGTGGCCGCGGATACTGTCGGGGTTAGGCACCTCGCCGGGGCGCAGCTTGCGGTTAAGCTCGATAAGCGCGTCTTCCTCGGTTTCGGTAGTGTCCTTTTCTAACGTGCCAACAATCAACTTTTCGTTGTGAAAAATAGCCCTCATTATTTCGTCGGTGCCAAACTTATGTTCCTTTTGGGTGGCGGATAAAGCCCGAAGCAGGACAGTAGCGGGCACCTTACGCGTGCGGTCTACCTTAACCCACAAAACGCCCGAGGAATCCTCCTCAAACTCAAGCCATGCCCCGCGTGAGGGGATATTTGTCGCGCTATAATACGCTTGTCCTGTCTTTATGTCCTTTTTCTCGTCAAAGTACACGCCAGGTGAGCGCACCAGCTGCGAAACAACCACGCGCTCGGCGCCGTTGATGATAAACGAGCCGTTAGGAGTCATCAGCGGAAAATCGCCCATAAAGACTTCCTGTTCGATAGCCTGACTGACCTCGCCTGATTCTCCAAATACGTCCAAGCGTACCCTGACCTTTAGAGGGCCGGCGTATGTGGTGTCACGGTCTTTACATTCCTTTTCACTGTATTTAGGTTTCATTTCAAGCGTGTGGTCTAAAAAGTGCAGCGAAACCTTACCCGAAAAGTCAGTAATAGGCGAAAAATCTGCAAAAACTTCCCTGATACCGCTTTTAACAAAATCCGAGTACGACGACTTCTGAACCTCAATAAGCTTTGGCATATCGATGACTTCTTCTATCTGTGCAAAAGAGAGTCTTTCGGTATTACCGCACATGATGTTCTTTCTCTTTCTTGAGGACATTGCTATCTCCTTCATTTAAACTTCTTTCCTAACCAAACATACGGCGTTTTTATTTTAATCTGTTTTTAAGCAATTATAAAGGTAACCTTTGCTTGCCCTTCCCGCTTTGGCCGGACATACAGGATACGTCCGCAACACACGGGCCCGCTTAAACAAATAAGCAAAAGCATTCTTAATGGACGGATTATAAGCAATGCCACATCAATCAAATTAAAAACCGATGTAAAAAACTTAAAAAATCCATGAAAAGTTAGGAAAAAAATCTAATATTAAGTTGTCATTATTGCTCTGCGGTGCACAAAAAAAGAGCACAAAAATGCAGAGTAACACATCATAACAATATACCCTACAAATCAAGCATTTGTCAAGCGTTTTTTATCTTATTTTTATTTTAAAATAATCTTTTCGGGCTTTTTATTGATTACTCCGTCAAACCTTGTCATTTCTGACAAATACTTGTCGATTTTACCGACTATATAAATCTCAAAGTGTAGAAAACCTTTGAGGTTTTCTACACTTTGAATAAGCGGGCAGAGCGGGCAAAAAACGTCGTTTTTACCCGCTCTGGAATTAAATTAATAATTTATCCAGTTTGAAAATATCTTATCTGCGCTTATAAAAAATTCAAATAGTATTTTATTGTTTTTTAGAAAACCAAATAAAAAACTTAAAAGATTGCCGTTTAAAAATTACTATACATTCTTTCCGCTGCCAGCAGCCCTCGCATAAATCAAAATCCAGTACAACGTGCCGCTTTTTGTATTTCGTTTTTTCTAACTTATTAAAACAATCTAAACAAAACTCTGCCATGATTAATCTACCTTTAGATTTTTACGCAAATAAGAAATCTTACCGCCGTTATGAATGGCTGTATTTTTTCTATCAACTTAATCCTATTTTACAAATTGTTATTCAAAAAGTCAATAAATTATCTATTAAATAATATTATGAGTTTTATTAAATATTTTTACCATTCAATAGACAACGCAGTGTTTTATATATTCGGTTTACAATATAAATAGAGGTAGAAACTATATGGATATTGATGAAATAATAAACCGAATAGGCTATTTTAGAAATAAGTTAAATCTGTCAGCAAGAGAATTAAGTTTTAGAATTAATAAAAATGATGCATATATTAATCATCTCGAAAGTAAAGAATTTAATATTAAACTTTCTATTTTGTTAGATATTATAAAAGCGCTCAATATTTCTTGTGAAGAATTTTTTTCAAAAGATTTTATTAATTACAAAGAAAATAATGAACTTGCAAACACCTTTAAGAATCTAACATCTGAAAGTAAGAAAATGATTTTAGGGTTAATGAAAAACTTAAAATAATTATACAATTTGTAAAATGAATATGAAATTTATCGTAATCAATTACTTAAATGGGAATTTCTATTGGCAGATTATAACGAGTGTAGGCAGGCAACATTTAATTAGTCGCCCAGGACACGTACTTTGATATACGTAACCGAGGCGGCAATGCAAACGTAGCCTGCATCACACATACGTATACGGCAACGATATTAAATAATTTCGGACGCACCAAGCAGCACATCTAAAATTTTTGGCTGGGATATATAATATACCAACACTTTTCCGTTACGGCTAAAATCTACCATGCCCGTATCCCGCATGGTTTTTAACTGATGCGAAACAGTGGTTTGGTTTAAGGCAAGCATTTCGGCAAGATCGCTGACGCACATCGGACTAATGCTTAAAGCCGACAAAATCTTAACCCTTGTCGAATCCCCCAATACTCCAAAAAAATCGGCAATCGCCCGCAGGGTAACCCTGTCTGGTATGTACTGACGTATAAGTGCCTGAGTTTTTACATCAATCGTTAGTTCCATAATTTTTACCTCACTATATATTTTTTATTTTATTTGGCACAAATCATTTAATAATATCCTAATATCTTATTAGCTGCATATTTAATAACAAACATTAGATAAATTGCCATAACCCATAGCCCTCTTATCTGTCATATTAGTAATTAAGCCTTTACTGAATCTCTCCATTTTGCTGAAAATCTTATCTTTTTTGCCGAACATCTTACCATTTTGAAGAATTCAATCGCTAATAAAAAGCTTAAATCTATTAAACTAATAACTTTGTATATACTATCCGCTAAATTAGTCTCTGTTTTTTAGTCTGATGCTAATATTTTTTTAGTACATATACAGTATAGTGCATATAAAAAACCCGGTCAATTATGAACAATCTCGGATTTTGTCGCATATACACTAAAAAACCAATTTTTTAAAGAAAGGCGTAAAGGCGTATGGATCAATTAGATATTTTTAGATTATTACTAATAATTTTACTGCTCACCAATACCGAAGAGCAGGATTGCTCGTGCCGTAACAGCGGTTTATTTAACATAAACCAAATTATTATAATCCTGCTTTTGCTAAATCCGCCCAACCCCTCTAACAATACCGCCGCCGGTGCCGCAAATGCAGCCACTACTACGACCACCACAACAACTACAACCGAAACCACCGATACAACTTTTTAGTAGGATTCCTATTCCCGCATCTATTGAATACGGCAATATACTAATAACAATTCGAACCACTTGGATAATCTACATTTGATCCATTCCATCAAATAGCAACAAACAGAATAACGACAACCTAAATAGATTTTCTTTTTTTTATAGCGTTTATCCACATTAGCAATCCCCATTTCATTCAAACTGTCTATTTTGTAAGGATTCTAACGCTTTAAAAACCTCAACACTTTAAAAAAAGTCGTATAAAACACATTAATTAAAAAAGATAACCCTTTAATTAAGCATTACAAGGTTATCTTTTAATAATTTTAGCCATAAACTGATTTATATGATACAAACAAAAGTGTATTGCGGTGTAATTTGTTTTTTGCGTACAAACAAAATCCAAATTACTTAAATATCCGTAGTTAAAAATTGCGGTGTCAGAGGTTTGTATTGATTTTTGCCGTTTGCCACACTTATTAACATCTTAGATGATAAAACAAGCTTTTATTAAGTCCAAAAAATGTATTTTTTAAAAATGAGATTAAAGATATCGTCTTTATCAATACAATCATCTAACAGAGCTTACAAATAAACTAAAATGTCCATCAAAAACAAATTTCTAAAAAATGTATTTTTTAATACTATTACATCTGACTTGGCGCATTTAGCAAAATCAACTTTAGCCATATCAAAAAACAAATTTCTAAAAATGTGTTTTTTAATACTATTACATCTGACTTGGCGCATTTAGCAAAATCAACTTTAGCCATATCAAAAAACAAATTTCTAAAAATGTGTTTTTTAATACTATTACATCTGACTTGGCGCATTTAGCAAAATCAACTTTAAGCCATTTTTTAGGACATTCTTCACGCACTTGGTAAGACAAAGCCTCGCCACCATCATTCTCTTATCCTCGCCGATTATCCTGTGGCCGATATAAAATCTGTTAAAGCTTTGGCTTAAATCCATAAGGTATCTGGCTATAACGCATGGCTCGTACTTAGCCGCAGACTCTTCTACAACCGACTCAAAAGCACCCAGCGACCTGATTAATTCATACGAATCATCGTCGGCTAATTCATTAAAATCAACCTCGCCGCTGTTATCTTTGCAAACTTTTTCTAAATTGCCTTTTTTGCTTTTTTTATCAAAACAATCGCTAGCCTCGCCCTTAGCAAGTACCGAGCAGCACCTCGCATGAGTATACTGCACATACGGTCCCGTCTCGCCCTCAAAATTAAGCGCCTTGTCAAACGAAAAAACCATATCCTTTATACGATTGTTATATAAAGCCCCAAAAATAACCGCTCCTACACCAATCTCCTCGGCGGTTTTCTCCTTATCCGACAAATCCGGATTTTTCAACTCAATAATCTCTAAGGTTTTTTTAACAGCAGTGCTTAGCAAATCCTTAAGCAAAACCACGTTGCCCTTGCGGGTAGACAACGCGCCCTGTCCTTCTAAACTCACCATGCCAAAAGGTACGTGGACACACCGCTTTGCCCAGTCATAGCCCATCAGCTCTAATACCTTAAACACCTGCGCAAAATGCAGGTTTTGCTGGTATGCCACCACATAAAGGTTTTGGTCAAAGTCGTAGGTTTTTTTGCGGTAGATAGCGGCGGCCAAATCACGGGTTGCATACAACGTTGCCCCGTCGCTTTTAAGAATCAGACAGGGAGGCATACCAAACCCGCTAAGGTCAACCACCTTAGCGCCGTCACTGTCCGTAAGCAGTCCCTTTTGCATAAGCTCGTCAATAACGGGTTGCATCTTATCGTTGTAAAAACTCTCGCCATTGTAGCTGTCAAATTGTATTCCCAACCGCTTATACGTCTTATCGATTTCCTTAAGAGGGATCTCTTTAATCTTATTAAACAGCATTACCGCCTCGGGATCGCCGTCCTCAATCTTTTTAAACCATTCTCTTGCCTCGTCATTAAGAGCGGGATTTTTTTCGGCCTCGGCATGAAAACGAACATACAGAGCGCTAAGCCCCTCCATAGAGCTGTCCCCCACCCCCCACTTTTTGTAGGCGGCAATCAGCTTGCCAAACTGCGTCCCCCAATCGCCGATATGATTTACGCCCACTGCATTGTAACCCAAATATTTAAAAACACGATACAGCGAACCACCGATAGCTGTCGTTAAAAGATGCCCGATATGGAATTCCTTGGCGATATTGACAGACGAATAATCCAAAACCACCGTCTTGTTATTAGCTTTGCGCGGTTGCCAGTCCTCGCCCTTTGCCGCGATTTCGTTTAACACCTGACGGGCATAAAATATCCTGTCCAGTCTAATGTTTAGGTAACCGTTTACGGCCTCTGCAACCGACAGCCAATCGGGTTTATTTTCCATGATTTTAGCTGCCAGCGCCGCCGCAATTTGAGGCGGGCTTTTTTTTAGTTTAGCAGCCAGCTTAAAGCACGGCAAAGCGTAATCGCCCATCTTAAAATCTGCGGCGGTTATCAAAGCCGCAAGCTCCTCTTTTTGGCAATCTTCACCAGCCAACAGCCCCGCAATAATCAATTTATAGTCCATAAAAATTCACCTTATTCTGCCATTAAATAATTTACTATTATTTTGCTTTTCGTATGATTTTACCTTCAAAAAGTTGCTCAAAATCTTTAAGAGTACCTTTAACTATTAAGTTTTTTTGACAAACATGCTCTACATCAATATGCTTTGAATAAAAAATAATTCTATACCATTCACCATAATCTACAACTTTCTTCACTTCGTCTGCAGAATTAATTTGTACTATAAAACCACTATCAACGCAGAGCGATTCTATACCGTAATCATTGGGTTAAGCATAGAAAACTGTTTAGAATTTTGCTGCAATTTCATTGCTTTCGATAATAATTTTTTTAGGAAATCTTTTTGGTAAAACAGATAAAAAACCTAAAAGAATAGCCAAACAAGCTAAAAAAATCAATAATATAAAAGGTAAGATATAAAATATTAAATCGAATATTACCCCGGCTATAATAAACGGTCCGCAAACTATAAAGAAAATAATTATGGATATAATGTATAACATTGCTAAACTTTCTTTTATAAGTTTTTTTTGCATTTATCCGATATCCGAAAGTTCACCACAAAATTCAATCATAATAAATTATCTTATTGTCTAAATAAGCGATGCGCTAAATAATAGAATTTAATCAAACAGCTCCCTATAACGGCAGATTAGACATTAAATCTAAACAACACTACATCGCCGTCCTCAACAACATACTCCTTGCCCTCGCTGCGTACCTTGCCCTTTTCTTTAGCGGCAACAAGCGAACCCGCCTTAACAAGCTCGGCATAGCTGACAACCTCGGCGCGGATAAATCCTTTTTCAAAATCGGTATGGATTTTGCCCGCCGCCTGCGGAGCCTTAGTTCCTTTTGTTATCGTCCATGCGCGGCACTCCTTTTCGCCCGCCGTAAGATAGCTTATCAGCCCCAAAAGCTTGTATCCCGCACTGACGACCTCGTCAAGCCCCGACGAATTAAGCCCCAATTCCTGCATAAAATACTGTCTTTCGTTCTCGTCCATGCCCGCAAGCTCGGATTCCACTTTTGCGCTTACCACGATTACCGCGGCGGATTCGGCGGCGGCGGTGATTTTTTACCAGCTTAGTAAAATCATTGCCGCTGTTTATACAGCTTTCATCCACGTTGGCGCAATAGATGACCGGCTTAAATGTCAGTAAAAAAAACTCGTCCGCAATCTCTTTTTCTTTATCGGTCAGTTTAACCATTCTGGCGGGCTTACCCTCGTTGAGCGCCGCCTCTATTTTTAATAAAACAGCCGCCTCGTCAGCGTACTTTTTTTCGCCCGTCTTAATGTTTTTTTCCGCCTTTTCTCTGCGCTTACGCACCGTTTCAAGGTCGGCAAGAGCAAGCTCTAAATTGATAGTTTCAATGTCCCTGACGGGGTCGACGGTATTCTCTACGTGAGTTATGGCACTATCCTCAAAACATCTGACCACATGCACAATAGCGTCCACCTCGCGGATGTGAGAGAGAAATTTATTGCCCAGCCCTTCGCCTGCGCTAGCCCCCTTGACCAGCCCCGCAATATCCACAAACTCAATAACGGCGGGAGTAATCTTTTTGGTGTTATACATTTTGCCCAAGACCGACAGCCGTTCGTCGGGAACAGCGGTAATGCCCACATTAGGTTCGATGGTGCAAAACGGATAATTGGCGCACTCCGCCCCCGCCTTTGTTATCGCATTAAAAAGCGTACTTTTGCCGACATTAGGAAGTCCTACTACTCCAAGTTTCATTTTTGCCTCTTGATTTTTTATAAATTTTTTGTTATTTGTTATTAATAATTTTTTAAAAAGATTAATTTTGCAAAAATTAAATCCTTACAAAAAAATTTTATTCACAGTAATAAATATAACCCAAAACAGAAAAAATGGCAACCTGATTTTAGCAGATTGCATTATATCTTTTGAAAAAAATATAAGAAAACTTTTTTAATAAGTATGCTTATTAGATTATGTTCTTTTTCAGCGTAAAAAGAATCAAAAAAGCGCCGACCTTAAAGTTTGGGAAGGAAGCCTTTATGACATTGTTGCCTTTAGTCAACGGCTGGTGCCAAACCTTTGAACGTCTTATTTTTTTAAAGTAAGCAAAAAGTACCAAAATTATTGCGTTTTTATTTATATTTCGCTTATTCCGATTAAATAGTTAATGCTCACTTCAAAATATTAGGCAATCTTTATTAGCTTGTCGTATTTTGGTAATGCTTTTTTACTTTCGTATTGTTCGTAAGAAGATTGCAAGATACCTAAAATATCAGCAATACCCTTTTGCGACAAGCTGTTTTGAATCCGCAATTCTTTTAATCTTTTTAAAAAACTTCTTTTATTTCGTTAATAGTATAATCCATTTCGCTTGCATTATACCGTTAATAACGTTTTAATGGATAAATAACCGTTATTAAGGTTTGAGTTATTATAAAAAGGAAAAAAATGAGTAATATTGAAATAAAAGATAAAGAAGTACAAACGAAAAATTTGCCGTCAGAAAGATTAATTTTGGACATTGTAGAAAAAATTTAAGAAAACAGGCAGTCCTCTGCAAATTGGACAGAAAACGATACAATAGAAAAAGAAATATTCTTAAAGCGGATACTGCAAAAAATATCTAATCAATTGCAAAATATAAGTCTGATTATAAGAAAAATTTGAGTGATAGCGACTTATAGACTTCTATCAAACAATATAAATCCAAATTTCTTTACTAAAAAACTCTCTAGTTTTCTTCTAACGAAAACTCAATCTTATCTCCGCTTACTGCCATCATTTTCACATTCATCCTCTGTCCAAGCCTAAACCATTTATCACCAACAGCCGCTATTCCGTAACCCTCCTGTCTATATAATCCGCGCATACTATCCGCCCTGACAAGCCCCTCGGCAGTGTTATTAAGCCTAACAAAAATCCCCCATTCGGTGATTCCGCTGACCGTGCCTATAAACATCTCGCCCACAAACCCCGACATAAATTGCGCTATTAAAAAATCATTGACCTTTCGCTCTGCATCCTCGGCAAGCCTCTCTTTAACCGAGCTTTGAACAGCAGCCCCCTGCACAAATGTTTTAAATTTTGTAATAGGTTCGTCCTTAAGCGCCGCTTTGATAATCCTATGAATAACAAGGTCGGGGTATCGACGTATAGGCGACGTAAAATGACAGTAATACTGAAGACTAAGTCCGTAGTGCCCCTTGCACTGCGGCGAATATTCAGCCTTGGACATTGCCCTTAGCGCCACAGTACTGACTACCTCTTTCAGTTCGGCAGGCGTACTATCAAGCAGGGCGGCAAAATCGGCAGGCTGCGGCGCGTCCCCGTTATAACTTAGCTCTAACCCCATCTTTTGCAAAAACTCGGTCAGCCGCTCCAGCTTTTCGGGTGGCGGAGCGGCGTGAATACGGTACACAAACGGCGCGCCCAAATCCGAAAAGTGCCGGGCAACCGTCCTGTTTGCCAAAACCATAAACTCCTCGATAATCCTGTGCGAAATCAATATCTGCGCTTTTTTGACATCACGCACATTGGCTCCGTCCATGATTATTTGCGGTTCGTCAGATTCAAATTCTATCGCTCCGCGTTGTCTGCGGGCGTTTAGCAGAATAATGCAGAGGTCGTGCATATGCTTTAGCGGCAATGCGAGTGATTTATATAGCTTTAACGCATCCGCCACAGTATCTTTTTGAGAATTCATTTGAGGATTTAGCGGAAAATCTGTTTGAGAATTTATCCCGGAATTCAATAGGCCGTTTGTCAGTTCGTCCGGATTTTCTTCTGTTTGGTCTTTTCCATTTAGATAATTCTTCACATTTCCGTCCAAAATGGCGGCTGCAAGCGGATAAGTCAGCCGCGCTTTAGATCGGATAACACCCTCCGCAAGCCGATGCTTATAAACTTCGCCGTTATCGTCCACATGCATAATGATAGACAAGGTAAGCCTGTCCTCATCCTGCTTTAGCGAACAAATGTCATCGGACAAAGCCGGCGGAAGCATAGGCACAGCTCCAAACGGAAAATACACGCTGGTGGCACGGTTGTACGCCTCTTTGTCAAGCGGCGAATTATGCGTAACATAGTGGGCAACGTCAGCGATATGCACTTTTAAAATATATCCTTTGGGTATCTTTTTGATAGATACCGCATCGTCAAAATCCCGACTGTCCTCACCGTCAATGGTAAAAACAATATCCTCCCTAAAGTCCTCGCGTCCATTCAAATCGGCCGAATCAATCTTACAGACCTCTAAAGCATTTTTTGTCACAGCACGGGAAAATCTATCCGAAAACCCAAACGAACGCATGATTGATTTTAACTGCGTCCCCTCGTCGCCGGATTTACCCAAAATCTCGGTAATCGCGGCTCCGCCGTCCGGCTTAAACGCTACTACAACCTTATCTCCGTCGCAAACCGAATTTCTATTCCGACGAAAATTTCCATTTTCATTTTCGCAAACTAAGCTTTTGTTGTTTTTGGGCTTACCTTTTTTTGATTGATTTTCATCAAGACTTTGATAAAATGAATCATCTTTTAATCCGGTTTTCTTTACCGGAATATCATTAAAATGCTTATTGTCGGGCAAAACATACGCCCGCCCGCCGCTCTCGTAATACGTGCCGACAACAAACTCTGCCGAGCGGACCAGAATTTCGACAACCTCTGCCTTATCACCTTTGCGAACAGCCTTTACAGTATCACCGTGCCTCGCGCCGTTTAGCTTTTCACGCGGAATATAAAGGTCGCCTGACTCCAGCAATAAAAATGCGAATCCGCGATTATTGCCGTCTATCCTCCCCGTAACAATATCTCCGCCAAAGCCTTTTATATTAGCCAAGCTCTTTCCTTTTAAATCATTTGCTTTGTCAAAAACCCTTTTTGAGCCTTTAAAGCCGTTCGCTTTTGTTTTACCGCCCGATCTGCCGGCGCTTTTATTGTTTTTTTTATCGTATGTCTTTTTTCTCATTGTTTTTTCCCTTTATAACCCATTATTATCCTAAACAAAATTATTAGCTTTCAATTATTATTCCCAAAAGACTACTATACCTATTTAAAACCAGATAAACCAACATTTTTGATATATTTCTTTTTTTAAAGCTTGGTTTTTAGCATTTATAACCGCACTGCCAATAAAAAAAGATTCTCTAATCTTATACGATACCAGACGTTTGCATTGATTTTGCCATCTGGGCGTTCTTATTTAATATCAATTGATAAACAAGCTTTATTAGTCTTTAAAAGGTGCTATCTAAAGAATAAGATTAACTGTATCTTTGTTATCAATACTATCATCTGACTGAGCTTTAAAAGAAAAAACGCTAAAAAGATATTTAGATAGTTTTAACAGCCCTATTCTCCGGCAAGATTATTATTAGACAAAAAATAAAGACGGATGCACAAAATTACACCCGCCCTAAAAATTAAACTTTTGAGTCGCTTAATTCGCCCTAAAAACCTTACAAGCCTTAAAACGATAACCGGTATAAGTTAGTAAGAACTTCCGCACCATACTGATCCTCTACAGGAAAAATAACCACTACAGTAAGGTAAAGCACCGAAACAATTAAAATGGCAACGGCAAAAATTATCGTAAGCCTTTTTAACATTCCCTGAAGCGATTTGCCCTTGTTTTTGCTGTAAAAAGTCTCGGTAGTCTGACCCGCCATAGCACCCATACCGCTTGATGTACTGGACTGAATAAGCACACACAAAATCAACGCGACCGCAAAAACGGCGAGAATAACGATAAGTATTTTCTGAAGTGTAGGAAATGAATTAGTAACCCACGGGGGAAGATCCTCACTTGCACCTAATAAATTAGCGAAACCAAAAAACACTGTAAAATCTCCTTAATAATTCTAGCTTTTGCATTATAACATAAAGAGACCATTTAAATCAAGCGTTTTTAACCGGCTATTCAATATTTAAAACAATTTTTAGACGCCGATGAATTTTGGATAACATATAATTATTAAAAATCAAAGTAATTATTAAAAAGCTGTATACTTTAAAAATAAAAAAATCGATTTATGACTAGATTTTTGCGTTCACCAAGGCCGTACAAGCGCCGTCAAAAAATAAACAGATGAGCGCAAAAAGATACTTAAAGACAGTCGTTTTTTTAGGCATGGGAAGGGGTATTCTAAAAAGCGATTTTACAAAAGACTCTTTAAACCTTTAAAATTCATTAAGACCGATTCTAACCAAATAAAAAGCATTATCCAAAAAAACTTTCTCTAGAATTTTTGTAAAGTATCCCCGATCAACCTTCCCGCAAGTCTAAGCGACGCAATATCAATACCCCCCACAGGATTTTGCGAAAACGCCATAAGCCCGCCAAAGCAATCGTCATAGCTAAGGATTGGCGTTATGCATATGTAATTAAAGCCAATCTCAGGAAATCTGCCGATTTCGTCGTTAACAATCGAGCCGTTGTAAAAGTTACGGTTTTTAAGCATTTTTATGACATTAGGCGTAAGTTCGCGCTCTATTAAAGCCTGCTTGCCGTGGCCGCAGCTGGCCAAAATCCGCTCAAAGTTGCTGGCCGCAACAGTCACATTCAACTCGCCGCTAAGTGATGAGCAAACGGTGTCGCAAAGCTGGGCAAGGTCAGAGGTATAATCGACCTTATGAATAATGATACTGCCGTTTTCGGTGGCGGAAATCTCCAGCGGGTCGCCTACATTGATACGATGGCTTTTTCTGAATTCTCTGGGTATAACAATGCGCCCAAGTTCGTCCAAACGTCTTACTATTCCGATATTTTTCATGGTAAAAGTTTCTCCTTTTTCGGAAATAGTATAAGTATATTTTACATAATTTATTAGTATTTTTTATATTTTTTCATGCAATTTGGAAAAATTGACCATTATTGAACAGTAAAAATAAAAATATCCTTGCATTTTATAAAAACATATACCTCAACTTTCGGCTTTATAAAACAATTAGATTTGTTCTAAAACTAATTGGCCGGAACAACGAGCAGATTTTTATGATAAAACTTTAAAAATGGATACTCGGCACTATGGATAAAACAGCGGATGGAAAACCAAAGCTTTACTACAAAAACAAAGCCGTTTTATAAGAACCGCAGCAATAAAAGATTGCCGGTAGAACTATAGTCATTTTAAACAATCTATAAGCGCCACAGAATACGGCAAAACAAAATAGAGCAAACCCTCTCCTACTTCCGGCTATTTCCTAATTTTAGAACCCGAATCCGCCAAAAGACTCTTGACGTATCCGGAAATCCGCTTGCTTTCGCTTTCGATAACCGCAGCGGCATCCCTCACATTTTTTTCGGTCATACCGCCTCTGATCAGCCCCGCATACGATGAAATCGCGGCAAGCGGAGCAATAAACTCGCTGCTAACGGCATTTAGCAAACCTTCCCTTGCCCGCCTTAACTCTTCTAATTCGCTTAGGTCGGTAATTAAAACTATTGCGCTTTCGTCACGCAAAAAAGTAAAAGCGAATTCGTACTCACGTCCTGCTATATCCGCATGAGCGATAGCGTTTTGCTTGCCGAGCAGAATCTCGTCAAAGCCTAACTCTCTATCCCCTAAAATCTCCGCCGCACGGGCGTTGCAAAAAGTTATTTCGGACGCTGTCGACAAAAATATGATTCCCTGCTTTATACCGTTTAAAGCAAGCCCGATTTGACTGCTGCAGTCGGGCTGACCATCCTCGCCTAATCCGCTTAACCGCCTGATTTTTTTAGCAATCACAGCAAGGCTGCTATCTCGCGTCATTCGTTTTAAAGCGGCGGGCGAATCAGCCATATCGCCTACTGCCCGCAGCAACCGCTCCAAAAAAATGTAGGAAAACATTACAAAAACAAGCCAAATCGCAAGGATTAGAAAAATCGAGGTTTTAAGCCCTTCGCCGTAATATTTCCAAAAATTCTCGGGCGGATTGTCCAAACTTGAAAACAAAAACGCGCTTTCGGCAACCGAAAACGTCATAAGCACGACAAAAATCACAACTGCCGCAATAAACAAATACTTTTTTTTCATGCATAACTCCAAAGCGATTATATCTGTGCCGTAAAATATCTGCAACTATTCAATATAGATAGCAGGATAAGAGATAGCAAAAAGAATAGTTCCGTTGAGAGAGTATAGCATTTGCATAGCTTTGTTATATTAACTGTCAAGGTTTTTATCTTTTTTGTGTCGCATCTCTAAGATTGATAATTGGCTTCTTTATTTTTTTAATCATTAACAAATTGTTTGTTATCTTTAATCGTTGCAATTACTTTAAAAGCGAAAGATAGTCCAACAAAAGCTATAAAACAGTTGCCATAAAATGGATAAAGACAACATTATGACATCAACTCTCACCTAAAAAATTAAATATAATCCTGTTTTTTTTCGATATCTGTTCGTGAATTGTCAATTCTTCTCTTTTTATTATTGTTCTGTTACGTTTTTATTTTGTACAAAGCTACTATATCAAAACCTATTTATTGATTCTGCTAATATAACTGTTCTTCCTTTAATTTGCTTGAATTTATTTGAGAAAATTCAGTATTTATAAACCTGCCGGTTTTCGTATCGTAATCCTTGTGCAATGACTTTTACCAATCGGTATTAGATAGCCGGTTTCGGGTTATATACCTTGTTCAACGACTTTTGCCAATCGGTATTAGATAGCCGGTTTCGGGTTATATACCCTGTACAATAACTTCTGTCAATCGGTATTAGATAGAATGATCTCAACATATCTGCATTCTTTTTAAAAAAACTCCAAAACATATCCTTCTTAAAAAGGAACTACATCGTCAGGTTCTCTACCGGCGACAGACGTAATCTTTTCGGGCTTAGGTACGCCAGAGACAGATTTAGGCAAATCCTCCATGTTTTCGAAGGATACATATTCGCCACGCCATTTTAAATCGATTGTTCCAGTTTCGCCGTTGCGGTGCTTGGCGATAATCAACTTGTATACATCGCTGGGCTCGCCTGCCTTAAACGCCTCAGACTCGCTAGGTCGGTAAATAAACATAATAATATCCGCATCCTGCTCGATTGCTCCTGATTCTCTAAGGTCAGACATCTGCGGAAGCTTGTCCTTACGCTCCTCAACCTTACGTGAAAGCTGGCTTAAAAGTATGATCGGCACGTTAAGTTCTTTGGCGGCAATCTTTAAGCTACGGGTTATTTCGCTAATTTCCTGCTGGCGGTTTTCTACCTTTTTGCCTACGCCCATCAACTGGAGGTAGTCAATCATCACAAGGTCAAGCCGCTTTTCACGCTTTAATCTGCGGCATTTGCTGATTATTTCGGCGGGAGTAATCGCCGATGTATCGTCTATAAATATATCGGCACGATCTAGTTGAGGCCTTTTTAAGTTGATACGCGCCCATTCCTCGTCGCTTAAATCGCCCTTGGACGCTCTTGACATACTGACTTTAGCTACCGAACATAACATTCTTTTGGCAAGCTGCTCGGCGGGCATTTCTAGCGAAAAAACAGCACAGGACAGCTTAGACTTTATTCCCGAAATCTTTTCGACGGTGGTCAGGGCGGCGTTGGCGATAAAGTTCATGCCCATACTCGTTTTACCGTGGCCTGGCCTTGCCGCAAGCACAATAAGATCGCCGTTTTGAAAACCGTTAAGATACCCGTCCAGTACGTTAAACCCAGACGGAACGCCGCGGTAAGCCGCTTTATCCCGCCCGATGTCCTCCATACGCGCGTAAGCATTGTTAACCGCCTCAAATATAGGCCGTAATTCTTTTCGTCCCGATTCCTCGCCAAGTCCAAAAACCTTAGATTCGGCAAAATCTAAAATATTCTCGTTATCGCCCGCGTACGCTTCCTCGGCGATAACCTCGGAGATATTTATCAAACGCCTGCGCAGGCCGTTTTCCTTAACGATATCCGAATAATACTTAAAATTGGCAGCGGTGGGGATTACTCCCGTCAGCAAAGTAAGATACTCTAGTCCGCCCGCCTCGGCGGTTTTGCCCTGTCTGTCTAATTCCTGCATGACCGTAACAATGTCCACGGGCAGATTACGCGCAAACAACTGTTTCATCGCGCCAAAGATGATTTTATGTGCAATTATGTAAAAATCTGATTCTATCAGGTCGGGTAAAACATAAAGCGCCGCTACCGAATCCAGCATAACACTACCCAGTGCCGCCTGTTCGGCCTCGGTGTTTTGCGGGGGCCTTTTTGCCCTTACGTTAGGATGCAGATTTTTGTCCTTTTTTTGCGGAGCCGCCATAACTTCCTCTGTAAAGCAAACACTTTTCCATAGCTGTTTACATAAATAAATTAGCTATTATCGTTTTGGATTTTTTGTCAGACTTGCTTATTTTGATAACAAATACCAAAAAAGAGTGTTTTGCAAGATCTACTACAAGTTGTAAATAGTTAAAAACTTAGATTAAAGATTTATTATATAAATACTGCAAAAACTGTTTTTTATTCCCTCCGGGTCAATACCCCCGCCGTTAGCGGAGTTGACCGCTTAAAAAATATCTTTGCGGCGGATTTCCGCAGAAATCCTGCAAGCTCGCTGTAATACCACGCTTTCTTGCGGCGGGGATAGGAGGCGAAAGCAAAAATTTTATTAGCAACCTGCAAATCTGTATTAAACCGCTTTTTTGCAGCAGCTAAACAACTCTGCTAAAAAAATTAACACAAGAGAGTTGCAACAAGACGTATAAAGCCTTTTTTGTTTTAGCACGCAGATTATTAAAATCCATTAAAAACGTTTCCGCCATTGCCGCCGTTTTCATTTGAATTATCACCGTTGCCGTCGGAATTTTCGACAGAAGCGTCAGATGGCTTATCAGAATTAAACGGGTCCGGCCTGTTATAATTATTACCGCCAAAAGGATTACTGCCATAATCATTATAACCATTAGGCTTTGCTTCAAGGTTGATAGTTTTTCCTTCTTTCTTTTTGGACAGCAGTAATATTGCCACTGCCACAATAAGTCCTAACAGTATCGCAATGGTAAACCAGCCGTAAGACGCCATAACGGTATACGAATATACGATCCGGTTACAAGCGGATCCTGTAACAGCGGTTTGTGAGAGAATGCCGGTCATTTGATAAAAATACATTGCATTGGCAGAGTCATAAATTACACTGCCGTTTTCTGTTTTTGTCGTGTTTTTTGTGGTAATCAAAAGCTTAGTATTTACGACGTCTAAATCAAGCTCTAAAAAATAATAATCCGCACTTTCAAACGTATCGTTGCCATTTTTTAAAATTTGATAAATCCTGTTAAACGGAGTACCTTGGACGTAGCACGAGGCAAAAGGATTTTCAAAATCATAATTTACAGTTAAATTTAAAAAGCCGTAACTGACAGGAACATCGCCGTTTAAAAACCACTGATCCTCTGTAAGCTTTGCTTCATAAGCAAATATAGTGTTTCCATTTTCGTTCTTTGGCGTATCATTTACTTTTTCGACAATAAACTCGGTAGAAAGCACGTCAAAAAGGTATTGATCCGCAGCCCATAATCCGTCCACTTCTTTGTCGGTAACAATTACAAAATAGGCGTAGTAATCCTCGCCGTCAGAGCTCAACATCATAGTAATGCCCTTGTCGTTTGCGTAATTTTCGGCGTCAGGATTAACACAGCCGGATACCGTAAATACCGTCGCAAAAAGCAATACCGCAATTAAGACCAGGCTTAATTTCTTCTTCAATTTTTTAGCTCCTTTTTTAGTTTCCGAAAACTACAGGTTAATTTTATGCTTTGTGATTAGTTATTCAGATATACTTGATTCATCTTCTTGTTTAATTTGTTTAGTGATATTTTTTGATATTCTTTCAGCTTTTATCACATAACATAGCACGTAAATGGAAATAAAATACAGAAAACCAATAATATCACAATCAGAATAATATATTCATCAATTTTAAAAGAATATAATAACCACGCCAAGAGTATTCAAATAAAAACAACTAAAAACATAAGTAATAATAGTTATAATAAAGCACTTTCCGGACTTTAGTCCGAAGTACCGGCCTCTAAGGTGCGGACTGAAGTCATGGGAATTATCCCTTAGCGATTAACGCTTTCTTATACTTTCTGTTAGATTTTAATTCCGACATTATTGATAACCAAACAATAGCCCAACCTATAAACGGTATAAAACACAACACTTTTTTATCCATAATTTAAAACTCCTGCTCAAGATACTAATTTTTGCTGATTTATATTAACTAAACTATATTGCCGCAAAAACTTATGCACTATATGCCGGCGCATAAATATTTTTTAAGCGGATAGCAAAGCTATGTGTATAAAGTAGGGTGGATTTGTACTTGGAAGAAATTAAACTCGTTGTGTACGTTTCTAAAAATTATTCTTTTTCTAATTCCTTTTTAAGTTCCTGCAAGGTGTCGTTAAATTCCTGCATTGCAAGCTCAAACGGCTCGGTAGTAGCTAAGTCAACGCCTGTACCCTTCAAAATTTCGTACGGCGAATCACTACCGCCCGCGCTCAAAAACTTATCCTTATACACCTTGGCAAACGAATTGTCCGCAAGTATCCTTTTGGCAATATTGATTGCGCTGGTTATTCCCGTCGAATATTGGTATACGTAAAACGAAGTGTAAAAGTGAGGAATTCTTGCCCATTCGTAGCGGATATCATCGTCGTGCTTTACAGCCTTGCCGTAATATTTTTTATTAAGTTCATAGTATTTTTCGGACAGTGCGCCTACCGTAAGCGGCTGGCCCGACGCTTCCATATCATGAGTAATCATTTCAAATTCGGCAAACATACTCTGACGGAAAAGCGTTGTACGGAACATATCCAAATAATAATTAAGTAAAAACAGCCTTACCTTTTTGTCCGTCGCCGTCTTTAGCAGATGCTTAAGCAACAGTACTTCGTTGACAGTAGACGCTACCTCAGCGACAAATATCTGATAGCTCGCCTTAGCATGCGGCTGAGCAATATTAGAGTAATAGCTATGCAAAGCGTGGCCCATCTCGTGCGCTATCGTAAAAATGTCATGAGTAGTGCGGCTGTAATTTAAAAACACATACGGGTGGGTTTGGTAACAGCCCCAGCTATAAGCTCCGCCCCGCTTTGTTTCGTGCTCCAACACGTCTATCCAGCCCTTGTCCCTTGCGTCAACAAGCAACTGATGATATTCCTGTCCCATCGGCTTTAGCCCGTCCAGTACTAATTCGTACGCCTTTTCGTAATCCATAGACATATTTACATCTGCTACTAAGGGAATATGCAAATCATACATATGCATAGTTTTTACCCCCAGCGTCTTTTTGCGCAAAGCGATATAATCGTGCAGATACTTGCGTCCCGAGTGTACAGTCTTAATCAGGTTTTGGTACACCTGCATAGGCACACCGTTGTTATATAAAGCCCCCTCAAGCGCACTTTTAGTCCCGCGTGCGTCCGAGTAAAAATTATCCTTTTTGACGTTGTTGGCAAAAAGTATTGCGTTTGTGTTGATCAGCGATTTTATCGCGCCGTACATTCCGTCAAAGACCGTTTTGCGCGCCTTAGCGCTGCCGCTTTGAATATAATACGAATACAAACCCTGTGTAAGCTTAACTTTTTTACCGTCAATGGTCAAAGTAGGCATAGGCATATCAATGTTGTACAAAGTAGTAAAAGCCTCATGATTACCGCCAAGCGCCTTCCCCGCCATCGAAAGCAATTCCTCTTCGCGCGCAGACAAAATATACTTCTTTGTTCGGATAATTTCCTTAAGCATAAAGTCAAAGTCGGCAAAATCGGGGCGTGCGATTACTCCGTTTAGATAATCCGCGTTTTGCTCCGAAATCTCGCTTGAAATGTACGAAGAGCAAGCCGCATAATCGCTAAACAGACTATCTACTCTTTCGGTCATAGCGACATAAACGTCATTACGTCCGTCCACATCCCTGTTCATACGCGCATATACGTACATTTTTATCAAAAGCGCATATATCTCGTCGGACATATGAAGACACGCAAGCAGCATATCCGGTTTGCCTAATTTACCCTTAAACCTTTCGATTTGCTTGTATTCCGATTTAACCCTGTTAAAATCATTCTCCCACGCGCTGTCGCCGGGATAAATATCCTGTAAGTGCCACTTGTATTTGCTTTCAATTTCCGAACGTTTCATAAATTCCTCTCCGATTAATTTTTAGAATTTCAGCTTATTGTACCATAAAATCCCAAACAATGCAAACAATTAGCTGATTCTATTGCCGGCAATTTAATTGATTTTTTGTGAATACTAAAATAAATTACAGCCACAAATTAAGATTAGGCTATGTCTGTTGTGTAATTTATCGGCTCTTTTATGTCATACTTATCTATAAGCTGGTTAGTATCCTATAATACAGCTTATATTGTTAATTTTCAGCCACTCTAAAAAATCCTGCCTGTTTCCTTGCAGATATTCATTATTTTTGATAATAAAATATGAATGCGAAGTTTCCATAAAAAGAAATTTTTTTTATCTATAAACCTTTATTTTTTTTATCAGTTTAATTTCTCTTCCGTCCTTATATAACTTGCTGTTTTTTATTTTAAAATGATGTTCTTTCTTTGCAATGAAGCACTTTCCGGACTAAAGTCCGGGGAATTAACCCTTAGATATTAAAAAGAAAAACATTATCATCATACCAGACAAAAATAAAAACAATAAAAAGCTAATGCTAAAAAGAATATCGGAAATAAAAGGATTAGAGATACAAGGGGCTTACTTAAACATAAAAGTTACCAAAATAATCAATATGTCCGGCAATGAAACAAAAACTACATTCATAAGATTAATATGGTTTTTAATTCCGATAGCTAATCCATTACTCCTGCCTTTAAAAGATATTTCAAATTCTTTTTCCGCCATTAAAACTCCCCTTTATATTGTATCTTTGACTATTAATAACGCTATCTGACAGCGTAGTTTGCAATTTTCGGGCTGCATTTACTATCCGCTAACATTCAATAACTATTTTTGAGCCCGCTTCCTCGGCTGCCGCTACCACCCGCACTCTGGCGGGGATACGCTCGACTAGTTCTGCACGATGCGAGATTACTCCTACCAGCCCGCAACGGGCAAGCCTAGCTAAAGCGTCCGCAACCATGCCCATCTTTTTAACGTCCAGCGTACCAAAGCCCTCGTCCAGAAAAAAGAAGTCGTAATTTTTAGAGGCTATATGCCGCGCGATAGAAAGCGCCAGCGCCAGCGACGCTAAAAAAACCTCACCACCCGACAACGTGCTTACCTTTCGCTTTTTTGCACCGCTAAGGTAATCAATGACATAAAATTTGCCCTCGCCCTGCTCGTACACCAAAGCATACTTTCCTCCCGAAATATCGTTTAAGATTACCGGTGCGTCAAGCGTAAAGTTGGATATGTATTCGTCAGCAACAAACTCCAAAAACTTTTCGCCCATAAACAGCCTCTTTAGCTTATCCAGCCTGTCCGCTGTTTTAGACAATCCCTTCAGCTCGGTTTCGTTAGCTTTTTTTTCGGCAAGCACCTGTTTAGCGCGCTCTATCGTCTGCTTGATTACTCCCGTTTCCTCGGCAAGCCGGCCCTTTGCCGCAAGTGTATCTTTATATAAAGCATCAGCCGCAGCAAACTCGTCTTCGCTAAAATCGACCTGTTTTATGTCGCCGGTAAGCAAGCAAAGTTCCTGCCGCTTTGCCGCAAGACTCCGGTCAATCAATCCGATTTCGGCGGTAATTGCTTTTTGCTCTTTTTCGTAATCGCTGATAAAAGCCGTAAGCGTATTTAACTGTGCTGTTAGATTTAAACGCCGCGCTTCGGGGTTTTCGCCGCCCTTTTGCAATATTTCGGCAGTCAAATTGTCTATTCGCTCTTTTAATTCTATCCCCCGCGCCTTTTGCTCTTCTAAAGCCGATAACGTAAGAGTAAGGCTACTTAAAGTTTTGTCTGTTTCGACAGCGATTTTTTGAAGAATACCGGCGTTTGCGTAAGCGTCGCGGGCAAGCGTTAAAAGCCGCTCGCAGTCCTGAGGATTTTTTACCTTTAATTGGTTAAGTATTTCGTCTGATTGCAGTAATCTTTCGTTAAGCCCGCTCTTTTTCTTTTCCTCAGAAATTATGCAGGACAGCTCTACCTTGATAAGCCCGTCAAGCTCTGCCGCCTTTGCTTCTGCCGCCTTAACCTCTGCCCTTAACGCGTCTACAGCCTGCCTTGCCTGCTCTATGTCCGTCGTCTTTAAATCGGAGTGACTAAACGTACCTCCGCAAACGGGACAAGTGTCGCCGGATTTTAGCGCCAAAGCTACAAAAGCCGCCGAATTAATTGTCAGCCTGTTTTGGTATTCATTGCCTGCGGCAGATAACAACCCGGACTTTGCCTGTGTATCCGCTTTAAATTTTTCTAAATCTGATTGGTAACGCAATAAAATTTGCCTATGAGTTTTCTCGGCCTTTTCGCATTCTTGCAACTGAGTTTTTACAAGTAAGATCTCCTTAAAAGCGCGCTCGAAATCTTTAACGATTGCCTCTGCCTGCACCTTGACCGAAAGCGGATCGCAAAAATCTGTAAAGGCCGAAATCTCCGTTTTATACTCTTCGCTTTTTTGTTCGGACAAAGCTTTACTATGCTCCAGCCGTTCTAAATTTGCCCGCAAGCCGTCCGCTGTTTTTTGCAGCTCGCTATACCTCGTCCGAGCCGTCACTAATCTTTGCCCGCATTCGTTTTTTTCGGATATACGCGGCATAAGGTTGACTAGCCTGTCTAACTCTACCGTCGTCTTATCCTTGTCCGTTTTAGCCGCCTCGTACTTATCCTTATCCTTGTCAACCTGTGTCAATAATATATTAAGCCGGCTTTCGTCGCGGTTAATCTCCGCTTCCAAAACGTCCCGTCTTAATGCAGCCTTTACTGATTTTTCGTGCATAATTTTTAATTGTGATAAAACTTTAATCTTTTCAGAAGCCTCTGCAAACATGGTATCATTTTGTAAAGCTTGCCGCTGAACATTTAGCAACAACTCCTGAGATTGAATCAGCTTTTCGGGAGTAAACTCGGCAAAGGCGGCTAAAACAAGCTCTATTCCGCTCATTTTATCTTTAATCCCCCACAGTGCCTTGTCAGTCTTAGAATACAAATCTCTGTACCTGTCAAGATGAAAAAGTTTGCTGACGGTAATGCTCCTGTCCTTGCGGCTGCTTGTTAAAAACCTGCTAAACTTGCCCTGCTCCAGCACCACCACCTGAGTAAAGTCGTCCATCGACAGCCCCACGGTCTCTGCAATAATCCGTCCCGCCTCGGAGACCTGCGACGCTATCAATACGCCGTCCTTAAACAACTTGACCTTTTTTTTGGATTCACCGCCCGCCCCGCGCGCAAATTCCCGCCAGATACGGTATGCCGACTGTTCCATCTCAAACTCAAATTCGACCTCTGCCTTGTCGCGCTCTAAATTGATGTAGTCCGTACCGCGTACGTTGTCGCCGCGGTTGCATTCGCCGTAAAGGGCAAGAATAATGGCGTCCAAAATTGTGGATTTGCCCGCGCCCGTATCGCCGCAAACACAAAAAAGCCCGGACGAAAGCGCCAAAAAATCCAGCGTTTGCCTGTCCTTAAAGCTGTTGATGCCGTCAATTGTTAGTTTTATAGGTTTCATAAGTTATCTCTCCGGTTTTGAATTGCCTCCAAAATCTTTAAAAAAATTATATTGAAGTTTTCTTTTATAGCATTCTTAATTTTGATTTTTGTAAAGTGACCGTTTTAAATCCGCTACAATATTTTTTAAATAAAATTTTTGCTTTCGCTCTCCTATCCCGCCGCATAAACAGCGAGGTATTAAGAGCGGCTTGCATGATTCTGCAGAATCCGCCGCAAAAATATCTTTTAAGCGGCACGCCGCAAGCAGCGAGGTATTAACCCTGAGGGAATAAAATAATATTTCGGATGTAAGGTTGCACTAAGTAGAATTCACTGTCTTACTTCATTAATCGTTTGAATGATTTTTGATTTTTTTGTTTTGGGTAGCAGAAATAATTAAAACGAAAAAAAACGGAACTAATCAAAAGGACCAAAAGACGTTTCTGTTTTAAGACTAATTGACTAATATCGAAAGAAATAATTCGGTAAGCTCCTTATCTGGATTTTCGCCTGCCTGCGATTGGTAAAACGTCTTAAAAAGTTCTTCTGGCGAAGCGTCCGCCTTAACCGTCTTTTTTACTCCATCCCGCTGATTTTCAAATTTAATGTCCGTAAAACAAGCATACGATTTGATTCGCTTTATCTGAGATAATTCTAACGGATTACCGCGATAAATTATTTTTACGTACGCGTCAGGATTATCTGTTAATGCTTTTTCCGTCTCGTCAAAACTTTCCGCAATAGCCGTCACAAGGCTTTTGCCCTTTGCCGCCTCTACTCTTTTTACCGACCCGCAGGTATTTCTAAATACGCCGCTTTTATCGTTATTGCCGCCACGTCCGGCGCTCTCGCAGGCACTGTCGCCGCCGTCAGAATCAAATATGTAAAAATATTTATCAAACGTATCGTCAAAGCTGTATTTTAGCAGCGACCCGCTGTAGACAATCCGCCTGCTTTTATTGACAAACTGCGGCTTGTGAATATGTCCAAGCGCGACATAATCGCAGCAAGGCAACACATGCACAGGTAGGACAGGCGCGGTGCCTAATTCCCGCTCCTCGGCCACCTCGCCTCCCTCGGCATACAGATGGGAGGCAAACACGTTGACCTCGCCTTCTGCAAAGCAGCTGCAGCACCGTCCGGTTAATCGGGAAATCCTCTCCTCATTTGTAGAACCTTCCGTCTGCGAAATAATGCCCGAAAAAAAGGGGTACGGTAAAAGCGCCAGATTAAGCCGCTCGCCCCTGATATTAAACCTTAGCCAACCGTCGCCCCCTACTACATTTTTGCGTGTAAAAGCACGGTTGTCCATTCCTCCAACCAAAAAAATGTCCGAATATACCGCGACCGGCCCCGGCGCCTTAAGCCTGTCGCCGTCGTCGTGGTTGCCGGACAAGCACACCACAGTGCAAAGGCGGGATAATTTGACAAGCTGCTCAAAAAACAATTCCTCCGCCTCGGCTTTTGGCACAAAGGTGTCAAAAATATCACCGCATACAAGCAGCACGTCGATTTTTTCCTGCTGGCAAATTATAGCAAGCCTCTCTAACGCCTCACGCTGTTCGGACAGGCGTGATTTTGACCCAAGCATTTTGCCCAAATGCCAATCGGACGTATGAAGAATGCGCATAAACCCTCCGTTTTAATTCTGAACCTTTATTATTTCCTTAAAAAATCCATAGTACCTTCTAAAACAGAATTTAAAACCCTTTTATAAATCTTTAAATTTCACTTGAAAAATAAAGCTTTTTATGGTAGACTATGTTTCCCTACTTTTTAAGCGGAAAACTTTAAAAATTTATCAATACAATTATAGCACATAATCTTGCAATCATACAAAGATTTTTTTAAACCTGTATCGATAAATAGAAAATAGGATAAAAGATGGATTTTGAGGACAAAGTTGTCAAAAAGCGCAATTAAATATCAACGCTGTTAACAAACATTAGACAAAACTTTGCCGGCGACTTGCTGTAGCCAAAAGCGCTGTTTAGTTATTTATCTATTTAACAATTACAGGTTTTTAAAAGGAATAAAAAAAAGGAACAAAAAATGTTTGTAAAGCTTTCTAATGAAAAAATCCTTAACCAAAAGCTGCTTTTAGACAGCCTGTTTGTCTCGGACTATATGCCGTTTGCCCCCGATACATGCGTAAAGGTCTACCTGTACGGGCTTTCGCTGGCGGCGGCAGGCGCAGATAATTCGGCGGACTTTATAGCAAACAAGCTTGGGATTAAAGAAGATGATGTACTGTCTGCATATAAGTATTGGGAGGATCAGGGATTGGTATCGATGCTATCAATAAGTCCTCCGCTTGTCGAATATAAGGAAATAGTAAGTGCCGAAAAACGCATACGGACTTTTAGCAAAGCCAAATATAAGGCATTTAACGACCAACTGCACGCAATGTTTCCGACACGCATGATGCTGCAAAATGAGTACAACGAATATTACAATCTGGTCGAGTCTCTGCATATAGAAGCGGAGGCGATGCTTGCGATAATCGCCTACTGTGTGCGGCTTAAGGGCGAAACAATAGGCTACCCGTACATACTGACGGTGGCGCGCAACCTTGCCGCCGAGGGCTATACCACCTTTGACCGCATCAATGAGCGGCTTAGCGAATTTGACCTTTACGACGGCGAAATTAAGGCTATCCTAAAAGCGCTAAAGCAAAAGCGGCAGCCCGACCTTGCCGATAAGCGCTACTACATAAAATGGACAAAATCATTAGGCTTTACTCCCGACACAATCGTAAAGGTGGCAAAGGATATAACTAAGGGCGGAGTAGAAAAATTAGATTCGCTCCTTACCCGCTATTACGAAAACCACGTGTATTCGTACGAGGAAATCCAAAACTACAACAGCGCGCGGGACAAACTATTTGCGCTGACCGCCGAAATCGTACGGGTGCTGGGCAAATACTACGAGCGGCTGGATTATATAATCGAAACATATACGCAAAAATGGCTGGGGTACGGCTTTAACGAAGAGGCTTTGCTGACAGCAGCGGATTACTGCTTTAAAAAGAGCGAGCGCGAAAAAAGCGGGCGGGATTTAGAGGCAATGGATACTATTGTCATGGATTTTTACCAAAAAGGGCTGCTTACCAAAGACTTAATCGAGCAGCACAAAACAGAAGCTGCTGGATACGACGAAATTATCAAAAAAATCTTGTCGGCAGCCAAAATCGAGCGCAACATCAGTACTTGGGACAGAGATTATTACCGCACGTGGACATATTCGTGGAATATGCCGCTTAATGTCATCGAGTATTCGGCAGAGCTTAGCCGTGGCAAAGGCCTGCCGTACATAAACGGAATTCTCGCAAGCTGGCACTCTAAAGGAATAAAAACTTTAGACGAAGCAAAAAAGACGGCTATGGCTGGCGGCGGCTTTGGAAGCGGAACGGACGGAGTACCCAACGTAACCACCATAACTAAAAAAAGTGCTGAAGAACTCAGAAAAGAATTTAATTCCGTCTCACCCGACGAGATTTAATAGAATTATATTAAAAAAGACAATTTATTTTCCTATCAAAAAGCAATTAGAAAATATAAAAATTTAATTAAATTTAACATCATCTTTTGTATATTTTGATGTCTTTCTTAGATAATTGCCGGCGTTTTGTTTTTAGTTTTTGGTTATGCCCCGCAGTTTCAATTTTTGTATATTTATAGCTACCTTTTTAATCTGAATTGTCGGCGGATTGCAATATACAATATAAGCAGAAAATCAAAAAATCAGAAGAAAAGAATAACAAAAATAACGATAATTAAATAAAAATATTGGCTTTTAAAATCTGAAAAGAGGAAAAGATGACCAACTACAAAAAAGCAATTGCAGAAACAGTCGCAAGACGCAAAAATGACCTGATTATCAACGAATACAGGCTGATTAACGCTATGCGCCAAAATGACAATTTACACAAAACGGATGTGGAAATCCGCACGCTGGAGCAAAACAGACGGCATGGCAGGCAAATCGATGACGCTTACCTTGTCACCTTAAAACAAAAGCGAGCCGAAATGTTGTCTGCCTTTGGCTTAAACGATAATCCGCCCTTTAGGTGCGAACGGTGCGGCGACACCGGCGTAACGGGTGGCAAACCGTGCGCCTGCGTGATTGCGTCCGTTGCGGCATCCGAAGCCTTTGATGCTTCGTTTGAGGACAGTGACATATCTGTCTTTGACAAAAGTGACCGCGAGGATGCTCAAAAAGTTTATTCCGCAATGACGGCGTTTTGCGCTAAATTCCCCGATACCAATATGAAAAATATCATTTTACTGGGCGGCACGGGCACCGGCAAAACTTTTCTAGCCTCGTGCGTCGCAAATCGTCTTAGCGAAAGCGGCTTTAGTGTGATGTTTGTTTCGGCGTTCGGTTTTGTTAACCGCATGCTAAACTATCACACCGCCGCAATGGACGAAAAGCTTGACCACCTCTCCCCCGTCGTCGATTGCGACCTTTTGATAATCGACGACCTAGGCACCGAAAGCATACTGAAAAATGTAACGGTAGAATACCTTTACAGCGTCCTAAACGAGCGTATGCGTCTAAAACGCCACACTATGATAACTACCAATTTTGACAAAAATATGCTTGCGGCAAGGTACGGCGAACGTCTTTTTAGCCGCCTTTTTGACAAAAGGATCTCGACAGGTTATGTTTTGGCAGAAAAAGATATCCGCAAAAATTAAAAAGCCATATGATAAATCGTATATACTAATAACAAATGCCGCCTTACGATAAATTTTTGCGCTCATTAAGGCATTTTTTTTATAACCGTGATAACTGTTTCATAATATAAACATAAAAATAGTAATTTTGTTTCTTACACAAAGTTCTAAAATATATAAATAAATTGCTTATAATTTATTTAGCTTTAAAAAGCAAAACACCTGTTAAATCACACCAACAATCAAAAAAAACGGCTTACAACATTCAGAATCTACAAAAAATAAGATTGTTTTAAATTTAAGCGATTGTTTTTACTTTAATAGCACTTCTTTTTTATTTTTTTGTCATTATCTGTGCTCTGCCGCTAATATATATATACTATGGAAATTAAAACAGATAAATCAAATAAGCCGCACACCATTATGCTGGAAAACCGCGGACGGGCAATACTTAGCGGCGTCGAAAAGGTAGTAAACTCGTCTGATACCGCCATCAACCTTGTAACAAGCGAGGGCGGGCTGAATATTGCGGGCAGAGATTTTAAAATCGAAAAGTTTAATATCGAGGACGGCGGCCTTACTTTGTCCGGAACTATCGACGGCGTAAAATATACTGCGGCAAAGGCTCCGCTACTTAAACGTATTTTTAAGTAGGCCATGTGCCGATAGATATACTAATTTGGCCGTTATAATTAATGGTTATTTTAGGTTGAGGGTCTGATATGCTGACAGAAGTGTTGTTATTTTTAAGTTGCTTTGGTCTGGGGACACTAAGCAGATTTTGCTATAAGGGACTAATGCGCGCCGAAACCAAAATAGGCAGAGCGGCTTCGATCACCCTGGAGTTTATAAGCATGAGCTTGCTTACCGCGGCATTTATCGCCATTATGCTGTTTTTGGGCAGCGGAATCTTTATGCCGTTTACGCTGATAGCAATAATTACAGGTTTTGTCGCAACTTCAATTTTTTTCTAGTTTTACAACGCTCTCCTGTCCAAAATAATTTAAAAATCAGCCCGTGTTTTTTATTAGACTTATTTTAAAATTAACAGCCGAATAACAAGCGGCTTTTTTTGATATAAAGGATATTTATACTTTAAAGCCCGCCTTTTGATGTAAGGTACAATGACATTTCACCATTGCATAATTATTTTAGGCAATTTGGCGGCTCTGGTCGCTTCTTAACACGCGGGGTCGCCGCGTTTAGTAATTGCAACAACTGTCATAATTTTTTGATAAACAAAATTCCGGAAAAAATGATTGCAGCAATTACAATAATCGCTCATTTTCATTACAATTGACTAAATAAGGGTTATTTTATAAGCAGAGCTGTATGACAAAAGCGTTATAAAGCCATGCCAAAAATATGCGGTATCGTAGAAAACCTCAAAAAATCTTTAGATTTTTAACGGGAGTTTTTGGGATGGGATAAAATCATTTTTTGCTTATTTGCTTTCGGAATAAAAACATTTAAAAACGGGGTACGGCGTTATGGTGGACGCGGCGACAGCAAAGCAACAGTCCGATAGATTTTTAACTAAAGCCCGACTTATGCTTTATATCGAAACGTCCTTTTTACAAAGATTTTGCAGCAAACAAAAATATTGCCCGATAAGTTCTGTATTAGTTTTAGAATAAAATCTGATAACTTCAATCCGAAGTAAATCCTTTATTAAAACAAAAGCAGGAAGAAGTTAAGTCAAAAACAGTAAATACACTATTAAAATTAAGATTAATATAAAAAGCTGATTTTTGTAATTTATCAATCAGCTTTTTATATTGATATGTTTTAATTTGCGAATTTGAAGATCTGCTAACTTTAATTCGCAAAATAAAAGCTTTTATTACAACAAGCAAAGGGAAGAATTAGTCAGAAACAGTAAATATTATTGAAATAAACTTAATATAAAAAAGCTAATTTGTGTAATTTACAATCAGCTTTTTTTAATATGTTACTTTGCAATTGAAGATCTGATAAAGAGATAATTGACAGTTCCGCAATTACCGTGCTATTCTTATTGAATTATGATAAATATCGTATTGGTCGAGCCTGAAATTCCGCAAAATACAGGCAATATAGCAAGAACTTGCGCCTGCACCGGCAGCCACCTGCATCTAGTAAAGCCGCTGGGCTTTGATATATCCGAAAAGAGCATAAAGCGCGCGGGGCTTGATTATTGGGACAAGCTAAATTTAACCGTCTACGAAAATCTGGACGAATTTTTTGCCCGCAACTCTTCCGCCAAAAATCCTTTAACATCCAACCTTGTTTCAGCGGCCTGTTTAAAAAAAAACTCTTTTGAAACTAATTATTTAGCTCAAAAAGCGGACAACTTTTTTTACTGCACCACAAAAGCGAAAAAAAGATACACCGATGTAGCCTACTCCGACGGTTGCTATCTGCTGTTTGGCAAGGAAACAAAGGGACTTCCCGAACAGCTAATATATTCTGATTTCGACCATGCGATACGTATACCAATGGGCAAAGACATAAGGTCGTTAAACCTATCCAACGCCGTCGCAATAATACTTTATGAGGCATTACGCCAAAACGATTTTGACGGCAACAATTAAGCTTGTTGATATTGCGCGTTTTTTATAAGTGGCGCGTTGCTTGATTCAGGCGGACAGGCAACGGCTTTTTGATCAAACGCATATCATAATATGTGCATTTGATCGGGGTTATAATACGGGCTATGCTTATATGTTCCAACCCATTTCATCATTTTATCCTTAAATTCGCAAAGTAAAAGCCTTTATTACAACCAAAGTAAAGAGAAGAAGTTGGTCAAAAGCAGTAAATACATTATTGAAATAAGGATTAATATAAAAAGCTTATTCGTGTAATTATCAATCAGCTTTTTTTATTGATAAGCTTTACTTTGCGAATTGAAGCATTTTATCTATTTGACTTGACAAAAAGTATTAAATGTGTTAGCATTATATGACATAGGAGGTTAATTATGGAAAAGAAAGCAATCGGTTTTAAAACAGACTTTAACATTGCCTTAATGCTTCTAACGGTTTTGGGCGGCGCCGGCTTAGCTTTAGGACCTTAACTGAAGTTTTAGGCAAATACAATGTGTCTGTATCCAGATATACTAATTCCGTGGGTAAAGTTTTGAGTATTATTCCGAAAACAGCCATATATGCGCCTGCGCCTATCATCCCTCCGGCGATGCCTCCGCCTATTGCGCCCTGTATAACGAACACATAAAAAAGTATCACATATTAAAAACGTCACATTTAAAGGAAAAATTCTTACAATTAATCTGATAGACGGCAAAAAAATTGCGCAAGGTTTCATTAAAAATTGCAGCGAGTACCATCAGCAAATCGAAATCGCTATGCAATTACACACAGCGCCATAATAATAATATAACATCGTATTTTGCAGCATATTTTTTTAAATTATTAAACTTCGTTATCTTACTTATCAGACACAACAAAAAGGATAACTATGAAAAAAAATAATGCCTGTTTTTTTAATCGGGATTACTTAGTATTATATTTTGACTTGCAGGATACGGCGGTCACTTGATCAATTCGATTAAGGTAAAATATGAGGGAATATATTATTCCCTCTTTTTTTAGCGAAGATATAAGCGAAACCGACGGACATATTGATGCTTTTAAAGAAAGAACTATCGAAAATCCTTTTGACAATCATGCGATTCATTTGCAGGTTGCCGTATATTAAATTTAATAATAAAAACTTGCCGAAAATTTCAAGAAAAAACGTATCATAGACCGTCTTTACAAGGCAAATATCTTTATGGCATTGTAGACTATTTTGCTCACAATAAGATTAACGATGATTAAAACGACGGGCTGATTCGCTAAAGTATTTGCCGCATTTGCAATTTTTGACAGCTTTTTTTAATTGTAATGTTGACTCAGTTTAAGTAAGATTTTAAATAATATTTTAAGGAGAAAAATTATGAATTTAATGAATAATAACACTATATTAATCTATGCAATAATAGGCGGCGGCATAGGACTTGTAGCGGCTATAATAATGATGCTGGCAATGAAAAAAAGAGGCGGTAAAGTACCGCGGTTTTCGCAAATAGTTAATTATTCCGGCGATACGATACAAATGATGCCACGCCTTGATAAGCTTTTAACAGAGCAAGGCTACTCTCCCTGTGATTACAATAACGAAGAAGGCGTATACCAAAAAGGAATAGGCGCTCTTGTGGCAAAGCAATTTATAAAAATACTTCCGCAAGAGGGCGGTATTTTGGTTGAAGGCTTTATCAGTGTTTATGGTACCGAATCAGGCCTTATAGGTTTTACCGGCATGATACCTAAAAAGGCATGTCAAAAAGTAGTCAATCAATTAATCAGCTTGATTCAAAACGGATAAATTTTTTTTCAAATAGTTAAAACTACATTATATTATTATTTTTGCCGCTTCTTTATCGCTAAATCTAAAATAAATAATTCAAACCATTTATATTTAATTTAACACAAAAAGAAATTGGCTATAAATAAATGAAAAAAAGATAATCGCTTTACTGTTATGTATGACGATTGCATTTACGGCATTTAATTTAAGCGCCTGCAATCAAGAAAAATACGTTATAACCTTTAATATTTGGGTGAACAAGCGACGTACTCTCCTTATATAAATGCCGGCAAGGATTATCAATTGCCCGTTTTTTTTAGCAAAATTATGAATACATTAACGATAAAAACGGCGATATAGAAAGCCAGTTGGTTCAAAAAATATATCAAAGAAAGACATATCAAACGGAATAATACATTAGACGATAAATAATCTTTACCGCAAAAAGGCATTTAGGTAACAGCTTTTTAAAGCTTTTCGTATAAATGCGATATAAATTATCAATATCTATTCCCCCCTTTTTTTACTTTAGGATTTTTTTTATTAAAGAAAAACGAATAAAACTCAAAAATTATTACATTGCAATATAATGCTATCCGTAAAACAAAATCCTATCCGCTAATTATAAAACGAATACAAATGCGAATAAAACCCATTCATTTCCATAAGCTCTGTATGAGTGCCACGTTCGGTTATGCCGTTTGCCGTAAGAACCAAAATCTCGTCGGCGTTTTTTACCGTGGACAGGCGGTGAGCCACTATTATGGTGGTTCGCCCCTTACTTAATTCCTCCAGCGAGGTTTGGATTTGCATCTCGGTGATGTTATCTAAAGCGCTTGTCGCTTCGTCCAAAATCAATATGGGCGGATTTTTTAAAAATGCCCTTGCTATCGAAATACGCTGCTTTTGTCCTCCCGACAATTTTACGCCGCGCTCGCCTACCTCGGTATTGTAACCATTAGGCAGCGACATTGCAAAGTCGTGTATGTTTGCGCGCTTTGCCGCCTCTATAATCTCGTCGTCGGTTGCGCCCAGCCTGCCGTATCCGATGTTATCCTTGATACTGCCTGCAAACAAAAATACGTCTTGAGCGACAATACCAACATTTCGCCTAAGGTCTTTTCTGTTCACACAAGTGATATCGATGCCGTCAATCTTAATTGCGCCGCTGTCGATTTCGTAAAAGCGCGGAATAAGATGGCACAAAGTTGTTTTTCCCCCGCCTGACGGCCCTACAAAGGCGACGGTTCTACCCTGCCTGATCTTTAGAGATAAATCCTTTATAACCTTGGTACTGCCGGGGTTATCCTTGCTTTTATACGAAAAGCAGACGTTTTCAAACTCGATTTCGCCGCCCAAAGTACCAATCTCAACGGGGTTATCAGGCTCTTTTTCGGGCTCTGCCGCCATAATCTCCAAAAACCTGCCAAAGCCCGTCATGCCGTCCTGAATCTGCTCAGAAATATTGACAAGTGTAGTGACCGGCTGAATCAAAATAGGAACAAACATAATAAACATCGCATAAATGTCGTCCTTAAAAACCTCAAAATACAGTAGTAGCCCGCCTACAATTATTGCGGTAAGGTATAGCAACTTGTTAAACGCATTCATGCCGCTAAAAAATATACCCATATTTTTAAATGCTCCGCCGCGGGCAATCATAAATTTTTCGTTGGCGTTATTAAATTTTTCTATTTCCTTGTCCTTGGCAGTGTAGGCCTTTGTGACGCGGATGCCCGATATAGACGATTCTATTTCGGCATTGATTTCCGAAATCCTCTCGCGCGCCGCCTTAAATGAATCGCGCATTTTTCTCCGCCGCCAAAGTGCGAACAGCACCATAAACGGCATTACTACAAACAACGCAATCGCAAGTATCCAGTTATAAATAAACAGAATGATAAATACGCCGACAATGGTCACAAACGATATAAAGGTGTCCTCCGGCCCGTGGTGAGACAGTTCGGCGATTTCGAAAAGGTCGTTGACGATACGCGACATGATCGAACCTGTTTTATGCTCGTCAAAGTATGAAAACGGCAGGGTTTTCTAGGTGGCTTAAAACAGTTCGCGCCGCATATCTCCTTGTATGCGTACGCCCAAAATATGCCCCCAATATTGGAGGATAAAATTGAAAACTGCAACCAAAATCAGCACAGCCAGCAAAATAGCGCCGGTAGCTACAAGCAGTTGCATATTCTTTTCTACCCTAAAATCCACAATGATTTTATTGACCAAAATCGGATAAAAAAGCGACAGCGCCGCCGACAAAAACGCACAAATAAGGTCTATCGTAAACAGTTTTTTATGCGGCTTATAGTAACTAAAAAACTTTTTAATCATACAAAGGGATTATAGTCCAATCCGGCACAATTGTCAAAGAAAAATCCCTCTGTCGGATAATAATAGCTTGTATTAATAATTCTGCAATAAATAATAATAAGCTACTCCATTTTTGTTTGCGGATACAGCTTTATTCGTGATAATAAAAACATACTTCAATTTGTAAAGCAAAGCCTTCCTTCCTTTGCCTTTGTTGTAATAAAGGCTTTTACTTTGCGAATTGAAGTCTATTAATTATTTTTGACAATTTTGACTGCGCTGTGCTATAATGCGCCAGTGATTATATTGATTGTCGAGGCGGCGGTTTTAACCGTGCTTACCATACTTGCCATAAACTACGGCTCTTTGGGAATGCTGTGGCTGCTTTGGTTATTTGTCGCACTAGACAGTGTTTTAATGGCTTTTCAGATTTTTCAAAAATTTAAAAAAAAATCCAAATCCCGCTTAAACCGTTCTTCTGATAACGGCTTATCAGACTCATTAATTTATTCAAACTCAAAATCCCGTTTAAGCCCTGCACCGACTTTCTTGATACCTGATGACAAGCCAATCCCGCACGTTGACGAAACCTTTAGCATGGATGGGCGGCAATTCGAATACTACATCGCCGAACTTTACAGGCGGCTTGGATATAAGCTTATTTCCTCTAAAAAAAGCTGCGACCAAGGCATAGATATAATTGTAAAACGGATTTTTAAAACAGGGATTCAGGCAAAGTGCTACAGCCGCCCTGTCGGCAATAAGGCGGTTCAGGAAGCCGCGGCAGGAAAACACTTTTACTGCTTACATAAAGTTTTGGTAGTGACAAACGGAATCTTCACCGACTCTGCCAAGGCTCTTGCCCAAAAAAACAAGGTCACTTTAATCGACCGCAAACAATTAGCCGCAATGGTCAAAAAAGCCAACGCCAAACGGCATTAATATTTTTTTCGCTCACTTTTTCTTTTTTTAAAGCTCTGTTTGTATTAATAAAATAATATCGTTAATCTTATTCTTTCAATAATGCTTTTTTTATTAAAGCTTGTTTTGTCAGCTTAGATATTAATAAGTGTGTCAAATAAAAAAATCAAACTAACGTCTGAGATTCGCATTATTAAATCTAACCTTAACCAATATCTAAAACAGAGCAATTCAATTGGAAAAAATTAACGAAAATCTCATTAAAAACTTTTTGGACTCTGACGGCAAAATCAAAGCATACTCTGGCAAACAATCAAAAATCATACCCGTCCTAACCTATCTTTCGCAGGAATTCAGCGAGGAAACCGTTTATTCAGAACCTGAAATTAACGAGATAATAAGCGGAAAAATAATCTTTAAGGATTATGTTACTATTAGGCGCGATCTGGTTGACTTTTGTTTTTTATCAAAAAGCAACGACAGAAAGACTTACCGCCGCATAAATCAAACAAAATTAATAACATTTTAAACCTTTAATAATAAAACCGCATAAGAAACATCATATTGTATAAAACAAGCTGAAATAAAGCTTTAAGCTACAGCTATTTTAAAACCGCCTAATATTTATCTTGGAAAACTGAACCACTACCGGCTTAAGCCGGTAGGTTCGATGGACGGCTTAAGCCGTCTAAAGCTCCTTACCCACCGTAAAGTTATCGCTCCGGCTATGTTCTTCTAAATCTTGTGTTTTGATATACTCCATTATTACTCGTCTGTCACGTTTCCGCTGTTTGCCGCAAAATCCCTCTCGCCCATAAATGTTGTCCACAAAAGGCCTTGTTTAATTCTTTGAACTCCTGTTGCAGTTTCCTTGATGTATGCCATTTGATATATTGCACTATCTTGCTTGCAGATATATGTGGCGGTACTGACAGCAGTATATGCACATGGTCTTTACTTACATGTCCCGCCAATATCTCTACGTCATTGTTTTTGCATACCAGCCTTATTATTTCTCTCGCTCGCTCCGCTATTTGTCCCGTTATTATCGGTTTCCTGTATTTCGTTATCCATACAACATGATATTTTATATCGTAGCTTGCGTGCGCTGTTTTGCGATAGTTTTCTATCCCGTCACCTCTCGCCTTTATTATCTGCGTTCAGTGACGCTTATTATCAACCTAAAGATTTCGCCTTAAGGCGAGGGATTTAACCCACTCTTATGGATATTAAAAGCCATATTATTCCGATTATAAAATATTTATCGACTTTTTTAGTTTTCCACACCAAAACACTTGATTTATTTGCATCATTTTTA
Source organism: Holotrichia oblita (assembly GCA_023690525.1). Lineage (NCBI taxonomy): Eukaryota > Metazoa > Arthropoda > Insecta > Coleoptera > Scarabaeidae > Holotrichia > Holotrichia oblita. The sequence continues at coordinate 44,070 of JALQSN010000052.1, forward strand.
TATAATTTTGATTGTCTTTAATCGCTTGCATTTTTTATTTATTTGATGTTGCTTATCAATTAAAGACGCCCGCAGCCATCTAAGAATTGCAAAAACAAATACGGAGAGGTATCGAAGCGGTCATAACGGGGCTGACTCGAAATCAGTTTGTCCGCAAGGACACGGGGGTTCGAATCCCTCCCTCTCTGCCATAACAGCACGGCAGAACGGAAACATCGTTCTGCCGTGCTGTTTGTATATTAAACCACTAGCACAGCTAGTGGTTTAATATACAAACAAAAGCGGCGATGAGACAGTCAAGCTGCCCCATCGCCTATTCTATATAATATAGTCATTCATTTTTCGTTTCCATTATGCCGTCGATCTCCGTTCCGTCTTTTATTACAAAGATAATTTGCTCACGACTTTTAACCACAATCTTGTCGACCAGTTGCGTAAATATATCCTTGTCAAATTGTGTCTGCGCCTCTGCCTTTCCTAAGAACGCTGATACGATTTCCTGATAAGCCTCGCTCAAGGTTGCCTTGTTCTGTTGCTCTTAAAACTTGTCCCTTGCGGCAAACAGCCATCAAGTTTCGCCATTATGATACGGCTTTCATCGCTATACCGGTCTGTGTCAATTTCACGCCGTGACCGTTTTTTTGTCAGCTCCGTAAGTTCCGCTTGCAATGTCTCTATATCTGCATCAATCTTTTTTAACTCATCCGCACTCCCGAAACCGTCACCGGTGTCAGATATTGCCTCGTTGACGGCCTCGCCCACCACCTCCGCAATTCCCTCTCTGTCAATAAGCAAGCCGTTGAGCGTCCGCACAAAAATATCCATCAAGTAGCTTTCTTTTACTGCAAGCTGTCCGCAAATTTTCGCATCCTTAATATGTTGCTTACAAGTCCAAACGTCCTTACCTTTTGTATTGTGTCTTCTGAACCCCGCTCCGCACGAGCCGCATTCAATTTTTCCGCTGAAAGCATACTGCCCCGAATACCTCCCCTTGCCTGTTTCCTCAACACTCCTTAGACTGACCCTCCGCGCCATTTCCGCTTGAAATGCGTCCCATGTCGGACGGTCAATTATTGCAGGGTGATTATTCTCAACATATTTCTGAGGTGCTTGACCTGTGTTTCTTATACGTCTTTCGGCAAGAAAGTCTCGTGCGTAGGTCTTCTGAAGTAAACAATCTCCGCAATATTTCTCATTTTCAAGCAGACTTATAATGGTTGAGGTCACCCAAAGACCGCGTTTTGACTTTGTTGTCTATTTCCTCTAAGCTGCGGGAAATTTCTACCGCCATGCTCAATCACCTCCTCATGTTTTTCGATATGAAAAGAGCGGCTTCATTTGAAACCGCTCTTGTAATTTATTTGATTTATTCTGTTATTTGTTCATCTATTAAAGATAAGGCTATCTTTAAAGCCTTAATCCTGCGCTCCGTCAATGTCGCCTGCGGCGATGCTTACTTCAATTTCTCTTGTACCTTTTCGCATTTGGAAAGCGTGGAGGCAAGCGAAAACCGCGCCTCCTCTAGTTCTGCTTTTGTGTATTTACTCATGTATTTATTTCGAGGGCATATCTTGAATTATTGACCAGCGGATTCCGAATTTGTCTACGAGTTCCGCATACATCGGCGAGTAGAATGTCGGTTGGGCGTCGCAAATAATCCTTGCTCCGTCTTTAAGAGCCGCATATGCCGCCTTGACTTCATCCGCCGTCTTGTAGTTTATTTGTATGCAGATATTTGTGCCAACATCTTTGCCGTTTACACAACAATCGGCAAACTGAAGCATCTCGCCGTCGGGCAAATTCATGTTTGAGTGCATTACCCAATTTTCTTTGCCTTTGTCGATTTTGAAAGACGGGTCAAACTGAACCGCGTCCTTATAAAAGAGCGTCATTGCCGTTGCATTAAAAACATTTTCATAAAACGCGATTGCTTGGACGCAATTTCCGTTAAAATTTAAGTATGGGATTATTTTCATTTTTTACCTCACATTAATGTTTTTATCATAACGATTTATAATTTGGAGTATTGCATACTATTTTGTTATCAAAACTTTATTAGTCCATTTTTGCACTTTTGCAATCTGTCTTTTTTTAAGCGGGCTTAGTTTTTTTGTAAAGATTTTATGACCTTGAAAACCAAGCCTTAAACATAATTTATTGCTGTTGATTTTTATGTTTTTTGCCGACGCCGCTTTAACTATTTTTTTGATTGTCGCGCTCATAATAGCCGTGGAGCAAAAAGGTACAATTTGACCGATTTTGGTTGCGTCAATGTTCTCGATATATTTTATGAGGTTATTTGCCGCCGTCCATTTATAAACGCCGCCGCCGATAAAAAGCATATCACATTGCTCGGTTATCGGCTCGCTTATTGATTCGGCTTTCACCCCTAACACTTCCGCAACGGCTTCTGCCATTTGCTTTGTGTTGCCGCCCGCTGATTGATATCTGACTGCAAACTTCATATTTTTACCTCGGCTTTTATTCTATCAAAAAAACAGCCGTTTGTCCACCTAACCACCTATGTCTTTAGTCTTTCCTGATTTTTGTACTATGATGTTTCATCGCTCACGCTTGAGATAAATCATGTCAATGAGTTGCTTTCCGTTTTCGAACATCGGATGACCGTAATTATCCGTGAAAAAATTCTTTACCCGGTGTGATTCTGTGAATCCGCATCTTTGGTAAAAACCAAGTGCGGAAGGGACATCGCCGGTTCCGACAAGCATGACTTTACAATCCATATAATGAGAAAACAAAAATTCGATAAGTCTTTTACCATGGCCTTTCCGCTGAAAATCCGGCATAACCGCAATGTTTTTAATCTCGTAAATTCCATCGGCTTCTTTAGTAACCACGCATTCAGCCTTTACTCCGCCGTCGTCCAAAACAAACATTTCGCCGCGCATTAAGTATTTATCTATCATGCTTTCCGACTCATCTGCAAGTAAAAGCAGGTCAAGGTACTCTTTTTTATCTCCTGTTACTTTCCTTATTTTTGCAGCGGATTTATTTATATTAAGCATATATTCTTTGCTGTCAAAAATGCGCTTACCGTCAATGTGGGGCGTCATGCTGTCATGGTGATAGACAAAACCTAATTTTTCAAGCACCCTTGCCGAGCCTATATTTTCTTTTGCGTGACCGCCCATCAGCCGCTTAATCCCTAACCGAGCAGAGGCAAACTGAATAATTGCTTTCATTGCTTCCGTTGTATAACCTAACGACCAGTAGTCTTTATTGATGTTGTATCCAACCTGAAAAATATTCCAATCATTTTCCCATATCAAACCGCCCGAACCGATAAGTTTGCCTGTCGTTTTCAATTCAAAGCCCCAAATATAGTTATCGTTCTCCGCTATACTCCCGTCATCGTTGAATTTCCATGCGATTTCTTTTAGCCATTCGACTGTTTCATCAATTGTAAGATGCGGCAGCCAGCTGACATATTTCATTGCTTCGGAATCACCCGTAAAGCCGTGAAAAGCCGCTTGAGCATCATCAAGCGTCAGCGGTCTAAGTACCAATCTTTCTGTTTCAATTATTGCTTTCATTTCTGTTTCTCTTGGGCAATCCGTTAAAACTCCGCTAATTTCAAAGTTGTATTTGCATTCCTTACGGTAATCGCATTGTATTCTTTTTTATGAACAATTGTTGTCAGGCACGTTCTTGAAAAGGTTGCAAGCGGTGCAGACCAGAAAATAACCTTGCCGTGAAAGGCGATTTGCTCATAATCTGGCTTTGTTTCTCCAATTTCGGCAACAATATCTGCCGCCGTCACGGGCGGTACAACAAAAACGGCATTATGTTTTGCGTCGGGAGATTTGTTCCACCACTGAGGCGAATGCTTCAAGGCGTCGGCAAGCTCGGCGGCGGTTATTATGCAAACCACAATTTTTAACCCAAAGTTTGCTTGTATCAAATTCTCACAAGCAGCCTTGACTTCAGAGTCCGCTAAATTGCTTTCAAAAATAATGTTTCCGCTGTTTATATAGGTGATTACATTTGAAAAGCCTTGTTTTTGAAAGGCCGCTTTTAATTCAGGCATTGCTATTTTGTTTTTACCGCCGACGTTAATTCCTCGGAGTAATGCTATGTATTTAATCATGCGGTTAAGCCCGAAAGGTCATTCAAAGCAATAATTATACCACCCTTGTTCTCGTAGTATTGTAGCATTTCGGGGATTTTTCTTTTGTCATAACTTGTAATGCAATCTGACAAAACATTAACTTTATAATTTGCCTTGGTCATATTATAAACGGTTGCCTTAACGCAAGCGACGGCATCTGCTCCCGTTATAAAAAATTCGTTTATTTCATTTTTATCAACAAAGTCTGCAAATTCATCACTGGTTAAAGCATTCCCTTTGCTTTTTTCAAAAATGTTATTTGATACGATTTTCAAGTCAGGCACTAATTCTGCTCCTTTAGTACCCGGCTTAAAGGTTCTTGTGCCGTCGGATAGATTATAATGCCTTATATAAACGACATGAATATCGTTACCTGCCGCCCAATCAATAGATTTATTTATGTTATCAATTATTCCCTTGTAGTTCTTTGTAATATCGTTTTGGATATCTATTACCACTAGTGCTTTTTTTTGCATCGACGGCTCCTTTGAATAATGTTCATAAACATTCAGTTTACAGTTTATCAAAAAAACGAGCGTTTGTCGAGTTAACCGCCTATGTCTTTAGTCTTTTCCTCAAATCTTTGAGCGGCGCGGTCAAGTCCCTTCAGCTATTTCAGTGCTTTGGTTATAAACCGCCGGGGCTTGATTGTGCTTGAGCCCGCTGTTGAGGATGTTGGCTATTTTCTCATATGGTTCACCGTGTTCGTTATCTCCGTAATATTCTTTCAATCCGTCCAGCCCGTCGCCGAGACTTGCGCTTATATGAACAGAATTCTCTGCCGTCGGATAAAGAACTTCGGCCTGCGTCAGCGCATCTATTTTGTTATAAACCGTTATAATCGGCTTATTTTCTACGCCTATTTGCCTTAGAACGTCAGCACAACCTCATTAAGATTCGGACTGTTTAAATCCATAACGTGAAGTAGGATGTCGGCACGGCGCGCTTCTTCAAGCGTGGACTTAAACGCATCAATAAATTCGTGGGGCAGCCTCTCCGCCTTTTGCGAACTCATCCATAAATATCTTTGTTGCCCTGTATGTATTGCCTTTACGCGGACTACCGTGAAAAACTGTAACTTTCATGCGCTTATTTTAAATCCTTTACCATCAAATAATCCTCATGCCCGGCCCTTTTGTTGCCGTAAATTTAAGCACGCAATAATCCGGGTCGGTTACACCTAAAGGATAGTACATAATATCTGCAATATATCGTTCTTTACAAACTCTCAGCATAAATCAACGCATCGAGCATTTGGGGCATTGTCCTTCTTCTTTCATAAACTCTGCTCCCCAATTATACATCGCTTCTAAAATAGGAAAAAGGCTTTTGCCGCGCTCAGTTAATGAATATTCAACTTTCGGCGGTACAATAGGAAAAACTTCTCTGATAATTAAGCCGTCGTCCTCCAACTCCCTCAGTTGTTGAGTAAGCATTTTCGGCGTTGCTTCCGGTACAAGCTTTCGTAATTCATTATAACGCAGCGTCTTATTTGTAAGATGCCAAAGTAACAATGCCTTGTATTTGCCCCCGATTAAATTGAGGGTGGCCGATACGGGGCAATTTTTATTTTTTTGCTGAAGTTTCATTGTGGATTCCTCCATAGTATCTTTTTGGGTACTATATTACAAAATAGTGCGTTCTTGACAAAATGATATCTGCTTAATATAATAATAAAGAACTTGATTTTTGTCAAACTATTATAGGAGGTTTTAGTGAAAAAAGAATTTTACGACATTACAGGAATGACCTGTTCTGCCTGCTCTGCCCGAATTGAAAAAGGTATCGCCAAAATGGAGGGCGTTTCAAAGGTTAGTGTAAACCTGTTAAAAAACAGTATGTCTGTTGCTTATGACGAGACTGTCTTAAATCAGGCGCAAATCATAAACAAAGTAGAAGATATAGGTTACAGTGCAAAAATGCATGAGAAGATCGTCAAAAATGAAGAAGGAAAATCCGCGCCCGCGCCGGATGAATCAAAGCAGTTAAAAACGCGGTTGATTGTTTCATTGATATTTGCCGTTCCCCTTTTCTATATCTCTATGGGCGAAATGATAGGATTGCCTGTTCCGGGGTTTTTAGCGGGAATGGAAAACGCCATGATTTTTGCGTTTACCCAATTTCTTTTATGTTTGCCTGTACTTATTGCAGGCGGCCGTTACTTTAAGATAGGTTTTAAGAATTTAATTAAACGCTCGCCCAACATGGATTCGCTTATAGCTTTAGGTTCAGGTGCGGCATTTGTCTACGGTATATACGCTATATTCAAAATCTCATGGGGCTTCGGTCATAATGATATGGACATGGTACACCATTTTTCCATGAATCTTTATTTTGAATCCGCGGCAATAATTTTAGCGCTTATAACGCTTGGTAAATATTTTGAAGCGCGGGCAAAAACCAAAACCTCGGAAGCTATTACCAAGTTAATGAACCTTGCCCCGAAAACAGCGGTTGTACTTCGTGACGGTATCGAACAGGAAATCTCTGTTGACGATGTGGTAGCCGGCGATATTCTTATTGTCAAAGCCGGTGACGCCGTTCCGACCGACGGCATTATCAAAGACGGTTATTCATCGGTAGATGAATCAGCCATCACTGGAGAAAGCCTGCCTGTTGAAAAGCAGACCGGAGATAAGGTTATTGGCGGAACAATCAATAAAACCGGTTATTTCAAGATGGAGGCAACGGCTGTCGGCGAAAATACCGCACTTGCTAAAATAATAAAACTCGTCGATGAGGCCACCTCGTCAAAAGCACCGATTGCCAAGCTTGCGGATAAAATAAGCGGCGTATTCGTGCCGGCAGTTATGCTGATTGCCATTATGCTTTCGTGGTTTGGTGCTTTATAAGCGGTTTTGAGTTTGCTCTTTCAATCGGTATTTCCGTTTTAGTTATTTCCTGCCCTTGCGCTTTGGGATTGGCAACACCTACGGCTATCATGGTAGGCACCGGCAGAGGCGCGGCAAACGGTATCCTTATAAAATCCGCCGAAGCTTTGGAAACGGCGCATAGTATAAACACCGTTGTTTTGGATAAAACGGGAACGGTTACCGAAGGCAAGCCCGTTGTAACAGACATCCTTCCGATAGGAACGGATAAAGAAACGCTTTTAAGTGTTGCGGCATCTTTGGAAAATATGTCAAATCATCCGCTTGCCGAGCCGATTATAGCTAAGGCAAAAGCCGAAAATATTCCGATATTCGAAGTCACCGATTACAAACTAATTCCCGGACAGGGACTCAGGGCACAATTTCAGGTGTAAGTTATTATGCCGGAAACCGCAAGCTTATGGCGGCGGCAGGAATAGAGATTGGCGATTACCTTGAAAAAGGAGAAATTTTTGCAAGCGAGGGAAAAACGCCTTTATATTTTGCCGCCGCCAACACGCTATTGGGTATAATAGCAGTTGCCGACGTTATAAAACCTACAAGCAAAGCTGCCGTTGCCCGCTTGAAAGAAATGGGTGTGGATGTTATTATGCTGACGGGAGATAACGCGAAAACTGCGGAGGCTATCCGCAAGCAAGTCGGAATCGATACGGTTATTGCGGAGGTTTTGCCCGAGGATAAGGAACTTCAGATACGAAAGTTGCAAGAGCAAGGCAAAAAGGTAGCTATGGTTGGCGACGGGATTAACGACGCTCCCGCCCTTGCCCGTGCCGATGTAGGCATCGCAATCGGCGCCGGAACGGATGTGGCAATCGAATCCGCCGATATTGTCTTGATGAAAAGCGACCTCATGGATGTAGCCACATCAATACACTTAAGCCGAGCCGTTATGCGGAACATAAAGCAAAACCTGTTTTGGGCGTTCTTCTATAACACTGCCGGTATACCCGTAGCCGCAGGCGTTTTATATGCTTTAGGAATCTTGCTGAATCCCATGATAGCTGCGGCGGCTATGAGCTTCAGTTCCGTATCCGTGGTATTAAACGCGTTACGGCTGCGTTTTTTCAGAACCGAAAAGAAAAATAAGAACAGATAGAAACTAAAAAAAATTAAAAATAAAAGGAGAATTTTATTATGAAAAAGACAATCCAAATTAAAGGGATGAACTGCGGGCATTGCGTAAAAGCGATAGAAAAGGCTCTTGGCAAATTAGAAGGCGTAACTGCCGTCAAGGTTTCATTAGAAGAAAAAAACGCCGTTATTGAATTTACTAACCCTGTTTCTGATGCGGTGATAAAAAAAGCGATTGAAGATACGGGATTTAAAGTTATAGGAATCAATTAATTATATATCGTTTTTAGTTGCACACCTGCATTTTGTGGTTTTTTGACATAAACACCCTAAAAGTTAAAGAATTTATAACGAAAAAAAGCCCGTCAAAGAATGTTCTGATCACAGACGGGCTTTCAATTTATGTATTTTCGATTGCAGTGATTTCGCAATGCTAATTATAATTCCACCGAGCCCATAAACGCCGTGTTTTGCTTGTCTATTATGTTTCCTATTGTTTAACCGCATCTCTCATTGTCGTGATTCCTTTTCTAACCGGATAAGCTCTGCAATAATCGGCATGGTCTGTTTGTTTATTTCAATATGGAAACAACCGTAACGACATTTGTAATAATCCTTACCGTTAACCAAAAATCCGTAGCCCTTTGTGCAAGTCGGAGCGCAACCATCGCAGGTTTTAGCCTTGTCTATTTGCACCATTATCTCGCCCGGCAACTTGCCGATAAAATCTAAATAATTCTTATGGCCTTCGGCATAGACTCTTGATTGTAAGCCATTCTTTCTGAAAAATAAGTTAAGAAACGCCCTCTTTGTTTTCCTGTGCGAATATGAAACAAACATCCCTGTCGCCTTATTCTCTATTTTTGCCTTATAGCCGCTTTGCGTTAAGGCTTCGTGCGTCTTTGCCACAAAGTCCTTATAGTCTAAGCCAACTTGTGCCAAAAAATCATCAAACTGATATGTCTTTTTTCTGCGCTCATTTCTGCTCCTTTTTTGCGCTTTTATTCGGTAGTTTTATTACTGCCAACGAAGTGATGGTCACGCCGTGCTTGCACAGGCATAGCCGAACGAGGCAGGCAAAGGGTTTAATAACCTTTATTTCACTTTTGTTTTCCTAAGCCGCGCTATTTCATAAATATCGTTAAGCTGCGAGTCATTTTCTATGTCAAGCACTATCGGCAAAAACCGCATTGTCTTACCCATAGGTTTAGCGTTTTCGATTAACTCTTTCGTTTCTTGGCTTAACGGCAAAGCTAATAATTCTTTCTGCACATCATAGCCAAAGAAAAACGAAACCTTAAAAAAGCCGTCCCATATCGAAAGCCAAAATATTGGTGTAACTTTATTTGCTCCGCGCGGCGTTGTAAATTTATGTTCACCCTTACTAAGCCACGCTTTTCCGTCGTTATAGTAACGCCACTCCATAAGCGTGATGCCGTCCGTTTTTAGTCCCTCGGCAAACCGTACGAACGCACCGCTTGCTTCGCCAAGTCCTTGCGCTATGACTTCATCAGTCGGTTGAATATTCGGATCTCTTAAAAGTTGATTATCTGTTTTCGCCATTTTAATCTCCGTTTTAAATTCTTGTATTTTTTAGTATCAATTCCTCAAATAATTCCCTCGTTGCATCGCCGCTCAAAAACTTATATAAATATCCTTGTCGTTATACCTTTCAATTCTTATCGTGGGCGCGGTGTCCGCCTGAACAATTAAGTAGGTTTTTCCTAATGTTTCATGCTCGAAAAAAGCTCAATTTCAATGACGTTAACATTCTTATGTTTCAAAATATACTTACGGTTTTCCGTTTCAAACTTAACGCCCCGCGCCTGACAATAATTGTAAAACACATTCTTCACTACTTGGGGCGGCTGTGTATGTCCCGCTCCCAGCGATTCACAGACGAAAAACTGACGCCTAATTCTTCCGCCAATTTCATCTGCGTTAGATTTAATTGCCGTCTTGCTTCAATTACCTGCTCAGAAAATTTCATAAATTCACCTCTACGCTTAGATCCTGCTATCCGTTGTTACTTAATAGCTAAAAGTTCGATATATCCGCGCTCGCCCCGCGGCTCTAATTGAATGCGAGGATTATCATCGTCCCACTTAAATCCTATTGCTTGCGGATTGTATTTTTTTATCGCATCCCACAAAGCCTCGATTGCTTCGCAGTAATTTTCCTCCTCAAACGGCTCGCCTTGAAACATTAGATACTTTGCGGCGGGCAGCTCTATCATGTCGTAGCCTTCATAAACCGCTCCTGTGTAATCAGCCGCCACTTCTGCGCCTTGGACGTATTCCGAGGTGTTCGGTTTAACGTGCTTTTTAGGCAACCACATTGATACGGGTTCGGAATTTATGCTTTTTATGCTCAGCAGCTGCCCCCAAACGTCGCACCCAACCTCCTCGCAATACGCGAAGTAGTCTTTTGCCGTTTTGCCGCGTTTAATGATAACCTTTCGCGCGGGCTTTTCCGTAATTGTAATAAAGATGTTTGTTGTTTCTTTCATGGATTTTAGCTCCTCTTTTTTATATTCGACGGGGAAAGGATTAAACACCGTCACGTTTTCGTAGCTGTCGCCCCAATCTGATGGGATACAGTCCGCAAAGCGTTCTATGCGCTTTGTCAAAAAAATGAAGTGTAAATCAAAACGTTCTTTTATCATTTGCCAGCATTCGCCGCGCCATTCGTCGGCTTCCTCAATAAGAAAATCTGCCGAGAAGCAAACATAAACCGTGCCGCCGGCTTTCATTTTGTATTCGCCGTTCTTTTTCTTTTCTATGGGCGCGTAAAAATTATCTGTCTTGACGATTTCGTTTGTATCGACTCCACGCTTACTGTCACCTTTATGTATATAGCAATATTTGCAGCCTTCGCTATATTTATGGCAGCCGCGCCACGGATTCCACATTGGCATTTTTTCTCCTTAAGCTTAGCTTTATAAAATCTCTTTTTGCGCTTGTTTAGTCAGTTTTGCTAAAACAACCACGTAAGACTCATCCGCCATTTTGTAAATTTCATCATCGGGAACGCTTCCGTCAAATGAAACGGTATTAAAATATGGCTGTTGAACGGGCGGGCAGTGCCAGCCGCGCACAACTTATCGGGATATTTTTCACGGTAATAAAAACCCATTTCGGCGGTGCAGTTGAATGTTGCCACGGGCGTGCCCTTTAACTCAAAAATCTGCGCGAAAATGCGACCTTTTCCCTCGCTTGGCGCTTTAATCTTGATTATTGCGTATTCGGGCCCGAAAGGAAAATCTAAATAAGCACCTTTCTTTTTTAAGCAATAATCTATCATTTCTTGAAGCGTCATATCATTCTCCTTGCAAAACTCACAGCATCGACTATTTCATTTTTGTTAGGGTGACCCAGCTTAATAAACAAGAAGTTACCTCGGCGTCGGTATTCTTCTGCGGCAACCTCAATTCCATTTGATGTGAGGATTTGCCGTACCTCGTCCTGACCCTTTTTATCCGCAACAGAGGATGTAATCAAAACAGCTTTTTTAACCTTTGCCGGAGTAAGGGTTTTTATATATTCGGTCATTTCCGGCAAGCTTTTGCCGCTGTATATTCCGCCGACAACAAATAATAAATCAATATTATTTACTTCGGGATTCGATTTAACATTTTGCGCCGTCACACCTATTTCAGTAGCAACGGCTTTTGCTATCTTTTTTGAGTGACCCGTCATAGACCTATAAATTATCGCTATATTCATAATTGATTCCGCCTTTTATTAATTCAATTTAAGAGAAGTTATGAAAGTAATCTCTTAAACCGCCTTCCCCCATTTCATGGGCTTGACTATAAGCTTCTGTTGCTTTTACTTTTTGGGGCATATAGACACCTGTGCCGTAAATCCTGCCCTTTTCCTCTACGTTTTCAAAGCAGTCCAAAAAGCCCGTAAAGCCGTCGAATGTGCGGTCAAGCGCTTCCTCATTTTCATCCGCCGCCGTTACGATAAAATAGAATTCCTTATCACGGATTTCAGTCCATCTTGCTACCGTTCTATCGATTAACGCTTTCATCTGCGCGGCCATTGTGTAAAAATAAACGGGCGTCGACATTACGATAACTTCGGCGGCGATTATTTTATCCAGCATCTCGTTCATATCGTCTTTTTGAAAACACCTCTTTGTTTCTTTGCAGGCATAGCAAGCTATACAAAAGCCGACTTTTTTATCTGCAAGGGATATCTTTTCAACCTCATTGCCCGCTTCCTTTGCCCCTTTCATAAACTGGTCGCATAAAAGGTCGGAGTTGCCGCCCTTTCTAGGACTGCCTGACAGTATTAATACTTTTTTGCCCATTTTTATAACCATCTCTCTTTAATTCTTTAAAATTGCTTTTAACTTCATTATAAAATTCTTTCTTATTTAGCCTTTACTATTTCCTTACCGGAATCCTTAAAACAGTTTTCAATTTTGACAGCTCGGTTTTCCGAAAATCCGAAATATAAATTTCATGATGCCGCCTCGTTTTGCCAATATCGTTTATAAGGCCGTTTTGCTTTATGAATTCCTCCATTTTAGCGATCGTCGCAGGCTCGTCGTCAAAAGGCCCAGTATGCATACACTGGACGCACAAGCCTTCGGTAAACTCCAAAAACTCTGCCTTTGAGGTGTGTATTTTTTCTTTTTTGCCGCCTCAGCCTTTGCCCATTCGAATATATCCCTTGTAACAAATTCGGGCAAGCGTATCATGGCGGTAAATTCAAACTTATCTTTATTTAGTCTGTCCGGTTTAACTTTTTCGCCCTCGACTTGCCATAAGCCCTCAAGCGGCGGCACAACATAATCGAAATAACCTTCTAAAGCCGCCTGCCCTTTCTTGCTCATTTTTATTGTATAAGAAATACCGTACAAAATCTCGATAGCTTTTTGAAAATCTCCATCTGAATTATTGGGATTGCCTTTGCCCAAAACAGCTACAAAATTCATAGTCGGCACGTCTATAACCATCGGTTGCTCTTTTGGCATATATAAATCTTTGTACTCTTTTTTGTAATCCAATTGATCCATTTACTTTTGTTTCTCCATTCTGAATTTAACAATTTTTGCTGGTTTGTTTGTTTGATTTTTCCTTTTTAAACGGAGTCGTGTTAAACCAGTTCTTCTTCTGCCAATATTGTTTATCCAACGGGTTGTCGTCGTATTTTTTAATCATTCCGCGAACTAGGCTAAACATAAATCTTGTCGTTAAATACGGCCTGCGCTTTTTTCCTTTGGCAACTTCAGTATAAAATTTTGAGGCGTTCTTTTTGATTTTTGTTTCAAATCTATTTTTGCGTTTAGATTTCATATTTTGCCAATCAACCTCATGCAATGCAAAGCCGCTTGAATAGACGCGGTTGACTCCCCAAAATTTAAGGTTTGTTTTTATCGTTTTTATTGCGGCTCTTGTACCTGCTCCGGCTGTAGTCGAAAGTATGTAGGCTTTCTTACTAAACATTGATTCCTCTGCCCTATGAACTAGGAAAATGTGACCGAAATGGTCTAAAAAATTTTTCATAGCTCCCGAAGTTTGCAAAACAAAAACAGGCGTTGTAAAGATAAGTGCGTCGGCACTAAGCATTGAGTCTAATATTGGCAATGTATATTGCGAGTGAGGACATTTATCCCTGCCGTATGTAAAACAGTTCATGCAGCCACGGCAGAATTCCGGCAAATCTTTTGGCAAATAAAATTCCGAAAATTCTATCTCACCGTTTTTAAGCATTTCATCTTTAAATAGCTGAGCCGCATTATAGCTACTGCCCTTGCGCGGACTGCCGTAAATTATTGTAATCTTCACATTATCTCCTTTAAGCTTTAATGAAAATCATAGCTTATTTTCTGTTTTCTTAATTTCCTTTAAATGCTGAATATGGATTCCTATATGCCCTATTCCTATTATAACAGAAGAAACAATAAGCCATATCACCTTGCCGTAAATGCCAAGCAGCAAAAATGCAAAAGCCGGTAAAGACGCAAGCGGTATTGGGATTAAAAGAAAGCTGCCGTAAAAGTTTTTAAGAGTAGGTTTTATAAAATAGCGTATCCACGCCGCCTCATATAAAAGCATCAAGAGTGCTGACGCAATAAGCCATACCGTCCAACTTGAAAATTGTTTAGGATTATAATCGGAAAATATAACGGCTGTTGCAACTACACAAACCTGACCCGCTCGCTCAAAAAACAATAATACTTTATTTTCTTTGAGGGCAAGCTCTTCATATCCTTCAGGTTGTCTTTTAGTCCAAATAATATTTGGGATAAACAACATTAAAAGATATATAAGACCGGTATATGAAAATCCGAAATGCCCTAACACTATAATTCCACCCGCGGGTTTATGTACCGTCCATTATTTGCGCTCTTTTTACCGTAGTTAATTGCGGCGGTCGGGCATCTGTGCAAGCAGGCAAGACACGTTTCGCATTGCACGGCAGTCCACACGGGCTTGCCATCCTTAATCTCTATCACGCCGCGCGGGCAAATACTTTTGCATAAGCCGCACCCCAAACAATCGCTACTAACTGTGAATTTTTTGGTTTTTCTTCCGCGCAAAAATATCGGATAAACTATTGCGGAAAGAATGCGCGGTAAGATTCCTCTATACGGATTAAACCTTCCAGGCTCTTTCTTGTTTATATGCTCCGCAATAACGGCAATGTCGGCTTCGGTTTTATCAAGTTGTTTGTTTTTTACCTCGTCGCTTCCTGTCTTATACATAGGAACATAATTGTCGGGAGCCTTAATGCCGTACACAGCGTTAAAGCCGAATAACCGCTTCAAAAGCTTTTCGGTATTTCCCGTTTGTCCGCCACAATTCATTATCACGTATGAGTAAAAATCTTTCTTTCCGGATAGTTTAAGTTTTTGCAAAAACTCGCTTATGATAATCGGAACTCCCAAAAAATATATCGGAAAAACAATTCCAAGCGATTCGCCCTCTGAAAGTTCAAAATCAAACTTCCCGTTACGGACACAATCGGCGACGTTAATAATGTTATCGCCTGTTTTTTGGGCTAGTTTTTCGGCAATAAATTTGCTGTTGCCGGTTGCAGTAAAATAAAAAATCATATCTTAAAATCCTCCGACTTAAAGTTGTGGTAATATCGCCCTTTTTGTGCCGTGAATTTAAGCACACAATAATCGGGATCGGTTACGCCTAGTGGATAATACATAGTATCGCCATCCCGCCAAATAAGCTCTCTGCTCTCCGTATCCATAAATACCTCCATCGTGCCGATAAGTTGTACGCCCTGAAAAAAGCGTTTGTCGTAAAAGTAAATACAGGCTTTAGGATTCTTTTCGTATTGAGCCGCACGCATAGAAGAAGTGTTTGTGGTAAACCAAAATTCCCGTATACCCTCGCGCTTCCTTGGCGCAAGCATGGCTTTCATGTTCGGAAACCCGCTCTCGTCTATCGAACCGACAAACGACACGCTTTGCTTGTCGATAATATTTCCTATTGTTTTTACTGCATCTCTCATTGTTTTACCGCCTTTAATTGTTCTTTGAGTTTCTTAATTGCCCAATCATAGTGACTTGCCGTTGCCGATATGCAGTACTGACCTAAAGATGAAGTGCCTGTCCATTTGTAGAGCGCTTTCGCGAAAAGCTGCTCATCTGCGTATTTGTCTATAACAGTCATAACAGATTTATGGCTGTCACTCAGCATTTCTTTTGCTTTTACAAGAGATGTGTTTTGATGCTTCTCCCAAAAGCCTATATTCATTTCGCCGTAGGTTTTCCAAGTATACGGCGGCGGCAAAAACGGCTTATTGATTCCGCTTGTATTAGCTTTTTCCCATTCAAGTTAAAAGCCTATGCCA
Source organism: Holotrichia oblita (assembly GCA_023690525.1). Taxonomy (NCBI): domain Eukaryota; kingdom Metazoa; phylum Arthropoda; class Insecta; order Coleoptera; family Scarabaeidae; genus Holotrichia; species Holotrichia oblita. The sequence goes on from JALQSN010000052.1 coordinate 59,987, forward strand.
CTCATAAAGATGAACCAGAACATCTCTAAGGTTTTTATCCCGCTTCCAATGTGCCGCGCCGTCTGCTTTTTCGGTGTCAAAGCAAAAATCTGCGGTTTGCTCCGCCTCGCTCATTGCGTCAATCATTTTCCACAGCTTATCAAAATTGTCGTTTGCCGTTTTAATTAATTCAGTTTTTGTTGTTGCTCTTGGCATAAAATTGTTCTCCTGTTAATTGTCCTAATACACTGCAAATTTCTTTTAGAAAATCCTCGGGAAAGGGTTTATTGTCGGAAAATACCACTGTGTATTCGGTGTAATCGTACTCAGGATATTTCTCTTTCAGAAAAAGGGGCAGCTTGAATTTGTGCAAAAATACATTTTGCTTATTGTTTCACGATACTTGCCGGGTACGACCGCTTTTGTAAGCGGGTAATCGTCCTCTCCTACACAGGTCAAAATAAATGTCCTGACTTTTTTATATAGTTTTTCAGCTTTCTCTTTTGTCGTCATATTGTTCCGCCTTTCCACTTCTTACATTGCTCAATTCGCTTACCATTGTCGCCTTGCTCTTTATCGTAAGCAAAATCGTTTAATTGCTTGCAGGCAAACTCTCCGCAGCCGCCGCAATGCTCTTTGCCCTTGCTTTCGCAACAGCTTTTAACAGGGCAAGAATCACCCCAAAACGGCTTATCTACATTAACGCAGCCATTGCAGCTTACTTGCTCTTTGTAATGACATTCCGAACACAAAATACCGCAACGTGATTCAATCATTCTTATATACCTCTTTTACTAAACGTATGTATATTATAGCAAAAAACAGCGTCAAAGTCCATAGTTATATACTTTAAAAACAAAAAAAGCGAGCAAATGTTTTTGTGTTTGCCCACCTTTGATTGCCGCAATTACTATTCCGTAGCCCGCAACCTCCGTTGGTAGACCGTGTGGTCCATGCTGAGGTTCCGCCGCGTGTAGAATATTCTTTGACCGAACTAGGCGAAAGCTTTAAGCCTATTCTCGATGCCATGTGTGCATGGGGGGGGGGAAAGATATAAAGCAAATTTTAAATAGTTTTATTTGTTCACATAAATTGCTTTAAATTCTATATTTAAATTATCGTAAAGACCAAGAAGTTTGCTAATAAAGACTACCCCGCAAACTGCACCAATTCCCTATTGAATTTATCCATTTCATCATAAAACAATCCATGGCCGCTGTTTTTAAACGTGATTAATTTTGAACCCCTTATTGCTTGATTTTGCACAAAACCCAACTCGTAAGGTACAATTTTGTCGTGAATACCGTGCATAATAAGCGTAGGTACGGTTATTTTAGGAAGGTCGTTAAATAATTCTTCTTTTATCCAGTCCTTAGATATTGCAATCGTTGCATAGCTTGCCGCTTGCAGACCCATATCAAAAAGCCAACCGGAAAACGGCGGGGTTGTCGGCTTATAAAAAAACATATTGCCAAAATCCTGAAGCATTTTTGGGCGGTCGGAATATGCCCCTTCTATAAAGATTTTTTCTATATCCTCTGTTTTTTGCCCGTAAGGGAAACCCGGACGCTGAACAAGACTGGGTGCGGCGGAGGCGCAAAGCACAAGTTTAGATACTCCGAATCCCCTGTGGCGCGCCATATACCTTACGGCAACCGCCCCTGAAGTAGAGTGCCCTAACAGCGTAACATTATGTAAATTTAGGGTTTTGATTACTTCATAAATGTCGTCGGCTAAGCGATCATAACTGTAACTACCCCAAGGTTTATCCGAATTGCCGAATCCTCTTGTATCTACGCCGATACAGCGGTAACCCATATGCGGCAAAACATTGTATTGATATTCAAATAATTTATAATTTGCCGGCCAGCCGTGTAGAAAGATAATTGTTTTATTCCCTTGCGGGTTAATGTCATTTACGTATACCCTTACGTTTGGCTCAACCATAATCATTGATTCCATTTTTAATGCCCTCTTTTATTTTTGTTTTATTAAGTAGATTTCTACCGTATCATAATATGGAAATGTTTTTAATTGTGATACACGTTAATATTAATTCCCTTATTGCTACGGAGTCATAAAAGAAAAACCTCATTGACTGCAAACAATGCTATCAATGGGACGGGGTGCAAGGGGTCGGAAAGACGTATGCTCTGCTTGATTTCGGGAAAAAGCGGTATGAGAATGTCGCGTACATAAGCTTTGATACAAGCAAGACGGCAAATGCGGCGTTCGACGAAGATGTTATGCGGCAATATCTTGTCGTCAGCGGAATGCCGGAAGCGGTTTCAAAATTTACGGACACCAAGGATTATAAGCTTATACGATTGACGCAAAGCAGTATTGTTTCCGGCTATCTTGGCGATATGAGCAAATACAGCACGCTTATTGAAACAAGAAAGACGCGTGCCGTCTATAACAATCTTACAGTACAGTTTTTAAAGCAAACACGAGGTTTCAATATAAGCTGATAAAATCCGGCGGCCGCTCAAGCGAGTTTGAGCGAGCTTTAGAATGGCTTGAATTGGCGGGCTTGATTGACAGGTGCTATTTAATTGAAAAATAATGCTGCCGTTAAATGATTACCGCAACACCGAAGCGTTCAAGGTTTATATGTCGGATATCGGTTTGCTCAGCGCTCAAAAAGCGTTAAAGCCGGAAGATATTATTTATTCCTCGCCCGCCTTGGACGATTTTAAAGGCGGCATGGTTGAAAATTACGTCGGGCAGCAATTAAGGGCGAACGGTTATGAAAAGCATTGCTGGATATCCGGCGCAACCGCAGAGGTTGATTTTGTAATAGAGAACGAGAGCGGTGATTCCCATTGAAGTGAAATCGGCCGATAAACTCAAGCTAAAAGTTTAACCAGATATATTCGAACTTTATAAACCCGCTTATGCGGTTAAAATAGCGGATAAGAACTTTGGATTTGAAAACGGCAAAAAAAACGATTCCGCTTTACGCTGCATTTTGCTTATAAACAACAAGGAATGAAACAGTGCGGTTTGCCTTATGTGCGATTTTTCCGCTTACACGGAAATAATGTCGACCGATAAAAAAAACATATGTCGCACGACGCAAACAGCCGCTCTTCGGGCGCAAATTAAAAAAGACCGCACTATTCTTTTCTCAAATGCGCAGCCTACCTTATTTTGATTATCGTAAATTCAAAAACCAAATCGCTTTTGCGTAATGCCCTTTCTGCATTGCAGATTTATTGCAGGAATATTTTTATCCGCCTGTTTTACTAAATATTACCTAACTAAAAATAGATTTGCGTTCTATTTTATAACTTTGTTCGCCATCCGCACATGCGACAACTAAGCTACCAGCATATGTTTTTACGCCGTAAATCGCCACATCGTAATTAAATGTTTTTAATAACTCTAAGGTATCGTCGTTGTAAATCTCAATCAAATTTGTGGTTACCAAATAAAAATAATTATTTTCATCCTCGTCCACACCTTTAAACGCTCCATAGTTTAGATAGTCAACATCGCTTGTCAGCCTTTCCTTTGCTAAAGCTATTTGATTATCAAGCGTAGCGTCTTCTTTTGATATGCTGGTTGCAGTCTTTAATTCCCAACTCATCATTCCCAATTCGTAGTTAACCGCACGATAGCCGTCGTCGGTTTTGTAAATTATTGATTGATAGCCACCGTCTTGATAATTGCCCGAACACAATACAACCTTTTTCCCGGTTATACTCTCATCCTTAACAGTTCTCCAATCCGATGTCTTATTGTCGCCGTTAAGGTAACAAAACGATATATGCGGAACACCATCTTTGTCTAACTCTTGTACAACCATGCCAAGCCCAAAAACACTTGACGAAAGCCTGCGAAAAACAATGGTATTGGTAATATTTTCTTCGTTGATTACAATCCTTGTGGGAGTCCTATGACAAGCCGATAATAAAACAACCGCAATCATAGCCACACATAACATCACTAAAATTTTTTTCACACGATCTCCTTTCTTATCCATCGCTAATCTTATTTGGTTCTCCCGCAAAATAGTTTTTAACTATCTTTATACCATTGTTCTTTGTAATTATTATGCCAACGACATTTTAAATTCGGAAATAAAGCTGCCGCTCTGTCGTATGTGGCAGGCTGAGTGATACTGTATCCGAACTCAAAATTATGATTGGGAAAAGCTATTTCTTTATTATTTAATATGACCATGCTATTTCATTAAGTTTTTTCAAATAAGCTAGTCCTTTTTTCTCATCAATCATTTTTATGAAATAAGCTAATCCGTATAAGTGCCCATTGTAAAAAGACTTGTCTCAATCAATTCTTTTCATATGTTCTTCAACACCGCCAAACAAATGCTGCCGGCTTAAGTCGCAAATTTTAAACACTCAAAACTTTTTTAAGCTTATAAAGTTATGACCTAATGGTGGGAGCTACAGGGCTCGAACCTGTGACCCTCTGCTTGTAAGGCAGATGCTCTCCCAACTGAGCTAAGCTCCCATATTAAAACCCACCACGGACTAACTTGCACTTAAAGACATCAAAAAATAACACCGGCAAGTAATAACAGTTAAACAAACGTAAATGCTTATCTATTTTTGCATTTTTCTACCAAATGGTTATATCGTTCGGACGAAAGTTTGGCAGCAATGCCGTTACCACGAAAAGCTACGTCATCAAGCGCAAGCCATCTTGCTTTTTGCCCATACTTAAAATCCAAAACGCAATTAGCCCCTTGCTTTTTGGCAGCATCACAAAGCACTCTTTTAACATCGTTAAGATTTTTAAGCTGAGCGCCTATTTTAAAACTCAGATCACAACTCACCGCTTCCAATCTTTGAGCGTCAGGATCATCGCCTTCTATAAAAATAACGTCCTCAAATAATACAGTGTATGCCATTAGTCTACTTTTCTTTCTAATACAGCCACAAATTCGTTGCGTTTAGAGCCTATCATGCCAGAAAATTCGGGAGTCGCACAACAAACCACACGCCAACCTTGTTGAGCAAAGCTGTTGAGCGCCTTCTCAATTAATTCAGGGTCAAACTTGCCCGAAAACCATTTATCCTTTTGTGACAAAACCTTATATTCGTACATTCTGCTTAACTCCTTTATTACAATAGATTAATTATACCATATAACAATTACCATTGCAACTATTTAACAATATTTATTTAAAAAAATTGACAAAAAGCTCTTTCTTTAGCCAATGTTACAATTTGAATACGGGTCGTATGCTCTAAAAATCTACTCTTCGCTTAGTTTATTTTCCGTATGTTATAGTATATTTGTATGTGTTATGTAAATTGAGAATTACAAAATTCAAAATCAGATTTTAACATTAATTTTTTGTTACACTTGTTGAAATCCTTTAAAAACAGGAAGATACAATGTTGGATTTTTATTAAAAAATTCTTTAACTTGTTAAAAATAATGCACGATGATTTTTTTAGCCAAAAGTCCTTACAAAAAACTCTTTTTAGCGCATAAATCTTTGGGCTTTAGCTAAAAAAATCCAAGAAAATGTATCTATTTAAGGTCTGTATCTATTTAAGGTCGTTTTTTGTTGCAGCAAAAGCATACTCGTACAAAAACATAAAAGTATAAGCAAACGAAACACAAAATCCTGTTTTAAAAGGTAGCTGTTATAAATAAAGAAAACAACTAAGAATCAAAATTTTTTTGTGTATAAATTTTATGACTCTTATTACAAAAATATTGACCTCGCTTTCGTTATATACAAAAAGTCCTTATCGTGCAAGGACTTTTCGTGTTCGTGTATAAAGTTGGTGACTCCACCGGGTTCTCCACCTTATACACGAAAGAATGCCATTGGCGTTCATGGAATGTGCAATCTAGAGGGCGGCGTGGAAAGTGGATAAGCGTCGGCTTGCTAGAAATCTATAATGTGTTTACTGCTCTATAGCGTCGCTTTTCATCCTTTTTATGATATTTCTTTCAAGCATTAAGAAAAGAACAGCGAATAAAACCATAAAAAGAGTTGAGCAATTTATAAAAACCCATTCCGAGTTCGTCGGATTATGGTAAGCAAAAAGCATTACTAGCCAAATCCAAAAAGACATTAAACACGAAATAAAAAATTTTATCAATATTACAATGCGGATTGCCGAATGGTTTTTTGAAAGTGCTATGAATGTGGTTAGTCCACAAATAATCAGAAGTGGAATAGCGTAATTTATGGAAATCCATATGGTGTTATATTGGTTTTCAGAACCAAACTGCCAACGACGGTCTGACATTACACACAAAAACATGTGAAAAAGCATAAGTGCCACAAGCCCAAAAGAGATAAGTTTTCTTAGAACAATTATCTTTCTCTTCATTTTAACTCTCCTTGTTCACACATCACGGTTATTCTATAAAACGCGCCTGTTTATTATATCCATTATACACAAAAAGCCCTTATCGTGCAAGGACTTTTTGCAAACGTGTATAAAATTGGTGACTCCACCGGGTTCTCCCCGTTTTACACGAAAGAACGCCATGGGCGTTCATGGAATGTGTAGTCGAGTGGGCGGCGAAGTCGAATAAATTTTACGTTAAACAATGCGCTTCCTATTTTTTAGTCACATACTTTGACAATTTAATGCCTTTGTATAATTCGTGAGCATACGGGACGTTTATCTCGGCGCATTTTATTATTTCGTTTTTATTTGCACCGCTTTCAATTATCTCGTCGGCATAAAGAACTCCAAATAATAAAGCCATTATGCTTTTGTCACCGTGCGCATTGTTGTACATTTCCGCCAGTTTTTTACCTAATTGACTTTCAATCATTGTGCTCATCTCTATCATCTCCATATAGTTATAAAAACAAAAGGACAAATACTCTTTTGCATTGTCCCTTCGTGTATTAAGTTGGTGACTCCACCGGGGTTCGAACCCGGGTTACCGCCGTGAAAGGGCGATGTCTTAACCACTTGACCATGGAGCCTTATTGGTAGCGGCAGTTGGACTCGAACCAACGACCAATCGGGTATGAACCGAGTACTCTAGCCAGCTGAGCTATGCCGCCGAAAATGCCTGCAACTTGCAGAGCCTTTGTATTATATCAAAAAAAAACATATATGGCAAGAATTTTTGACGTGTATTTAAGGAGTATTTTATAAAAAATAAGCAGAATGCGCCGCATTTATAACTTCATTTAGAAAAACTGCAACAAATCTTTTAAAATTCTCAAGCAAATTTTTAAAAACAATCCTTTAAAAACAATTAGATTCTTTAAAAAATTTTTTAAGAAATTATTAAAAAAATCATTTAAAACAATTTGAATAATCTTTTTTAAGTTAACAACTTAATTTTTAATACTCTACATTCTTTAAATATAACCCGAATGGTGGCGCTATATCTTTTACCTGACTGCCATGTATCAAAATAGTTTCTACATCCTCTGCCGTGCGCTTGCCCTGTCCTACGCATATGATTACCGCCACCATTTTTCTTACCATATTATATAAAAAGCCGTTTGCGCTAACCTCAAAAATATAAAAGTTATCCTTTACATAAACTTCACTGCCGCTGACGGTGCGGACTGTGTTTTTGACGTCGCTGCCGCTGCTCATAAACGGCTTAAAATCATGCGTCCCAACCAGTTTTGTAGCAGCTTTTTGCATTGCGTTTATGTCTAATTTGTCCACTCTTAATGCTCTGTTGAACAATAAGGGATTATCAGTCTTAGCATCATACATCAGATAGGCATAGGTTTTGGAAACAGCCGAAAAGCGGGAATTAAAATCATCCGTCACCTTCTTAGCGCCCGCCACTCTTATAGCGGACGGCAGATAAAAATTAAGCCCGGCCGTAATTTTGGCAACATCAAACGGCGAAGTTAAATCAAAGTGTGCTGTCTGCCCCAGCGCATGGACACCGGCATCCGTCCGTCCGCTACCGATAAGACTGACATCCTCGCCGGTAAGTTTTTTGATTGCCGCAGTAATTTCGCCCTGAACGGAGGTCTTATCCGGTTGAATCTGCCAGCCGCAAAATGCGCCGCCGTCATACATGATTTGTAAAAATATTCTCATTAAATTCCCTAAAAACCGAAACAAAAAATTGTCTAAAATTAGTATTATAACTTAATAAAATGTACGGATGATTAACATTCTAAGGTTAAGTATTCAAAAGGCTTTTTCTGTATTCATTTGCTATTGCAATTATGTCGCTTATAGTATCCAGCGGATGGGCTTTCAGAATTTCTTGCATTCGGATATCCCTTTGACAACAATAGATAATCATATCGGAAATGTCTCCTTCGTTAATTTCTTTTGTCAGGTCAAATTCAAAAACAAACTTAAATGTTTTATCTTTGATCGACGTTTTTCTTTTGTATGTATATAACATATCATTGGTTTTGATTTTGTCACTGTTACTAATATTGCCTTTACTGATATCCGTAAGCGAAATGCGGGTCGTTTTATCCATAGTTTTTTTATTCGGTTTCTTTTTAATAAATAAGAGTTGCTCTATCTCCACAGGAGTAACTATGCTGTAATCCAGCGGGAACATTATCCATTTTCCGTCATGAAGAGTTTTGGCATTGTCATAAATTTTTTGCACCTTTTCCGAAAATTCTCCTCTTACGCTTTCAAATTTATCCCGTTCCTTTCTGCCAAAAATTATCATTAACCCGGCACTGTCTTTCTTTGCATAAAGACCACAAAGCGTTTTGCCGCCGCTACTGAACTTATATTCAATATCCCACACTTTGCCGCCCTTACCCCAAGCGGCTTCTGCCTCATAGCCAGATTTAATAATTTGAGAGACGGCAATCCACGTGCCGTAAGCATCTTCGCCTATCAACCCACCTAATTCTTCCAAAGTAATAATTTCTGACATAATACCTCCGATATCTATCCCTCGTCTTAACCCATTACTTATTTATGTTTTCAGATCTAAAACTAATTCATTATTACTATTCGTTTCATAGTTAAAATTAGAAAAGGCTATATTGTAAACATGTCCTTTTTGATTCCTATCGTTTTTGTATAAATTCTTTTAAAGAAAGGAATCTCTATAACCTGTTCAAACTCAGCAACACCTTTTAATCCAATTCATCAAGAATTGACTCAAACTCAGATATTTGATTTTCGGCACAAACAACAGAACAATCATGACTATTTTCTCCGGTTTATTAAAAGCATCTGCATTTTTTGTTCTTTTGGGTTTTTAACAAAAAAATCTTTTATTTTAACTTCTGTCTCTTTATCAACTTTTCTACACCAAAAAGGAGGCCTACTGTGGTAACATAAATTTTTACATTCAAATTTATCATTAATATTTTTTAGTAAAAGACTTGTAATTAATTCTCTTTTATTATTTTGCGGATCGGTCTATTAACTAATATGCATTTTTCAATAGCCTTTTACCTGTTTTTTGGCGGTCACAATATCTCCCACAAAAAATACATTTTCCATTTTCCTTTTTCATCTTTATTATTTTGCGGATCGATCTATTAACTAATATGCATTTTTCAATAGCTTTTACCTGTTCTTTGGCGGTCACAATATCTCCCACGAAAAATACATTTTCCATTTCTATCTCCAATGAAATTATTTTTAGTATTTTAATCCAAAAAAGGCGGCGATTTTAAAATCCAAAAAACCTTAGCATAATTCCCGCCGCGTCAAACCAATTATACTTTAGCATAAGAACGATAAAAAACACACCGGCAAATACAAGTATGCAAAACAAGTCACGCCAGCTAAGGCGCAGCTTTTTCATTCGGGTACGCCCCTTTGCCCCTCGGTAACAGCGCGAATCCATCGCGTCGGCAAGGTCATCGGCACGCCTGAACGATGAGACAAACAACGGGATAAGCACAGGCATAAGCGCCTTAGCTTTTTTAAACAGGTTGCCGCTGTCAAAATCGGCACATCTCGCCTTTTGCGCATTGATGATTTTGCCTGTTTCTTCAACAAGGGTGGGTATAAGCCTTAGCGCAATGCTCATAATCATGGCAAGCTCGTGAACAGGCAGGTGCAGCCACTTAAGCGGAGTAAGCAGGCTTTCTATCGCGTCGGTAAGCTCGACCGGGGTAGTGGTTAATGTCAACAGCGACGGCCCTAACACCAAAAATATAATCCTGAGCGCCATAGAAGCAGCGTTAATGATACCTTCTTTTGAGATTGTAAATATCCAAAAGCTATAACTCCACGAGTCCGCGCCCACCGTGCCGGTGTAAAACAGCATAGAAATTATCACCATAAAGATGACCATAACAATTACAGCCCGTAAACTTCTTAGCACCTTAAGCAAAGGAACCCTGCTTAAAAAAACCGCCGACAAAATAAACAGCAATGCAACAGCATAGCAAACGCCGGCAAGTGCCATATACGAATTAAGACTATAACCCCGCGATACGTATTTGCTGACGGTGGGGATAAAAAACAACATAACCATATAGCCAATCGACACAACAAGCTTAATTCTGGGATCGCAGCGGTGAACCACCGATTTTACAGGATAATACTGCCCTAACGAAACATCACGCATCGACGTCCCTCCGCTTGCTTTGCTTTGTTTGTTCTAAACCCTGCAAAGAAGTTTGACCGTATTCCAATCCCGAATTTTGTTGAGTACCGTCAACAGGCTCGTGCTGGAGGCTCTGTTTAATGTCTTGTTGTAATTCTTTTTGTGATTTTTGCTGTAAAATCCGTTTCGCCCTGTACTCAGGCATTTGCTTATAGATCTGTTCTACAAGATCCGCCGTATTTTTTATGTTTTCTATACTAAACCCACGCATATTAAGTTCATGCGCAATCTTAAAAACAGTAGGCATTTCCAGTCCGTTATCACGTATCAGCGCACTGTTCTTATATAATTCCTGCGGTGTAAACACGCCCTTAAGCCGCCCGCGCGACAACAGTGCAATCTTGTTGCAGTTTTCAAAAATCTCATCCATGTTGTGGCTTATCATGATGATTGTGGGACATTCCGCCTTTATCGTATGGATTAATGATAAAATCTGCTCCTTGCCCTGCGGGTCCAGCCCTGCGGTCGGTTCGTCAAGAACCAAAACCTTGGGCTTCATCGCCAGCACTCCTGCTAAAGCCACACGCCGCATTTGCCCGCCCGACAGCTCAAACGGCGAACGTTCGGCAATCTTTTCATAATCCAGCCCTACTAATTCTATGGCTTTTTTGACACGTTCGTCAATTTTGTCCTCGGGCAACTTCATGTTGCGCGGACCAAAGCCCACGTCACGGCGCACCGTTTCGTCAAAAAGCTGATGCTCGGGGTACTGAAAAAGCATACCGACAGTCGATCGCAGCCGCTTATAATCGTATTTTTTGGTAAGATCGATATAGTCCACCGTTATACTGCCTTCCATAACCTTAATCAGTCCGTTAAGGTGTCCGATCAGCGTACTTTTGCCACTGCCCGTATGCCCGATAATGCCAAAAAAGTCGCCGTCTTCAATTTTTAAGGATATGTTAGACAAAGCCTCCTTTTTAAAGGGAGCTTTAGGGTCGTAGGTATATGAAAGTCTGTCAATTCTTATCGGCATAATCTGTCCATTTTTTTAAGTGATTTATTCAAAATAGTATTTATTGATTGATTTGCCTGTTTTATCCAACCATTTCCATTCAGTATCAACATGTAATATTTCAATGTATTTTTTTAAATATCCGAATTATAGCAACTCTGTTGATAAATTTCATATAGCGTCCTACGTAAAATATTTTCTTACATATAGATTGAACCGGATAAATAAAAAATAACATTATCAATTGGAATAAAATATAAAACAATATTTGTCGTTAAGGAGACTTTTTGTTTTTCCACTCAATATCAATAACCCCGTCCGACTTTAAATGCCTTTTTTCGGAATTTTGTACTTAATACCCTTTTCGCTATAGTTTTTATATAAAATAAATTATTAAAAAAGAAACAATAAAAACCGATATGACGATACTGAGACGATAAACAGCTACCAGTAAAATATTTTAGTAATGCAAATAGTGATTTATGCAAGTATTAATATAACAACAATGGTATCCTAAAATTGTTATACGCTTTAAAAAAGTACTTTTAGTATTCTTATTCTGTCGTTTTAAAATCGTTTAATTGTGATTGATATTCAATTATATTCATTCGCTGATTCTATATTGATTATTCCTTCCTGCACAATTCATCAGCAAGCTGCTGTATTGTCACAAGCCCCCGCGGCAAATCCAACCCCTTTGCATTTAAAGCCGATGCCACTTCGGCGGGCATGGGCAGTCTTAGCCCCGCTTTCCTTATCTTCTCTTCCTCTTTAAAGACTTCCTGCCCGCCGTCAAGCAGAATCTCTCCGTCATTCATAACGATAATCCTGTCCGCAAGCGCAGCCTCGTTCATAAAGTGAGTAATCATTATTACGGTCATTTTTTCTTCTTTGTTAAGGCGGGTAATAACCTTTATTACCTCGTCACGCCCGATTGGGTCCAGCATCGAGGTCGCCTCGTCAAGCACCATGACTTTGGGCTTAATCGCAAGCACGCCGGCGATTGCGACACGCTGCTTTTGCCCTCCTGACAGCCTGTGAGGAGTTCCTTCGCGATGGTCGTACATACCCACGCACTTCAATGCCCAGTCTACCCGTTGCCTGATTTCACCGGATTTTAACCCTAAATTTTCGGGTCCAAAAGCAACATCGTCCTCAATAATCGTTGCCACCATCTGATTATCCGGATTTTGAAATACCACGCCCAAAACCGATCTTATCCCAAACAGGTCTTTTTTGTCGTCCGTTGATTTACCATCCACCGTAACAGAGCCGCTGTCCGGCAATACCAGCCCGTTAAGCAGCTTGGCAACGGTGCTTTTACCGCTGCCGTTATGGCCGACAAGCGCGACAAACTCTCCTTCCCGCACGGTAAGGCTAAGGTTTTTTACGGCATCAATTTGCTCATCAGTGCCTTTATTGTAGCTAAAGCATACGTTTTTAAGCTCGACAATATCCATTATAAACATATTATAGTATAATTGCATTCATAAGTAAACCGATATTTATCCCGCGGCCAAAATTAGGGTAAAATTTTTTAAATGATTGTATGATATCCTTTTTGTTTTTCCATCATAAGACCTAAAAATATCTTGTTTTTCAAGGGTATTTTTACTTATATTTTTCTGATAAGATTTATATTTTTTTAGATTTTTATAAGTTATTTGAAATCCGGCAATAAGGCATCAGGCTGAGTGACAAAATATTGATTGCTGTAACCTGAAGCAAAATAATTACAAGGATAATTTGTTGTTTCACACATATCGTGACATTCCGAAAAAACCAAATAAAGATTTAGTATCATTAAGGAACTCATGGATTTTATTACATTTATTAAATTGGCTGATTCATAATTTTCACTCCGGTTATGCTTAACCGAATTATAAATTTTCCACCAGCCCAACCCTAAAACTTCATTATCGCTATTAATAGACCATAAATTTAAAGATTTAATAGTTTTGTAAGGTGTTTGAATTTCTGTTTCCACAATCTTTGGATATAAAGTTAAAATATTTTTAGTAAGAGTGACTATATTGTTTCCATTGCTGTCCATATCAAAAGTTGGTATTTTTTGATGAATCAACACTTTGCATATTGATTCAAATTCGGCACCAGTTGCCATTATTAGCTTTAAAAATTCTATTGAATAAGTTTTAGAAATCGGATTATTTTCATCAAGAGCGTATTGGTGGTCAACGTATCTTCTTGTATTATCAAGTTCACTTGATAACGTGCAAAAATAATGCCAAAACTGATTAACTTCATTTAAATTCATATTTAAAATTTATCCTCATTTATTTAATTGTGGTGTCAGGCGTTAGTATTGTTATTTGCAACTTTTTATTAACATATAAGCTAAGAAAATTTTATTAGCTTAAAAGGCGTTATCAAACGTTGAATTATATTATAATCCTTTTTACCAATACGGTCATCTGACAGAGCTTGTTTAACAGTTAAATATTATCGCTTTAGACATATAATGTCAATAAAATAATGCGCAATCGAAAGATATCTTTGGTGTGATAAGATATTTACTACAGTAAATACTTCGCAAGGTTTGACATACGGGCAAAAATGTAGCATTTAATGACAAAGACTTTTAATGGGATAATAACTGCTTATTAATATTATTGTGTTTTTCAAAAAAATGCTTGTGCAAACTTGATTTTTGTCATTTTTAATGATATAATGTGATAAAGTAGGTTTTTTGTAAACCGTTTTATTCTTGCATTGTCTTACTTAAAATTTTTCTTTATCTTACCTTGCTTATTTTTTTACTTTAATATTTTATGCAAAAATAAATTTGAGGCAAACAAACTAAAAACCGAATTAAGAGGGACACATTAATGTCAAAGATTATTACCATTGCTAACCAAAAAGGCGGTGTGGGTAAAACCACTACCTGCGTAAATCTTGCCAGCTTTGTTGCCACCATGGGCAAGCGCGTGCTTGTCGCCGACATTGACCCGCAAGGCAATGCTACCAGCGCCCTCGGCGTAGAAAAAAAGAAGCTGACAGGCACAATTTACGACGTTTTGACAGGCGAAAAAGATATTCAGGACGCCATAATCCCAACCATTGTAAAGGGGCTGGATATTCTGCCCTCTAATATTGATCTTGCGGGCGCCGAGGTCGAGCTTGTCAGTATCGAAAACCGCGAAAAGGTTTTATCCCGCCAGTTAATTCCGCAAAAAAATCTTTACGATTACATATTTATTGACTGTCCTCCTTCGCTGGCACTTTTAACAGTAAATGCGCTGACGGCGGCAGACAGTATCCTTATCCCCATGCAAGGCGAATACTTTGCTTTAGAAGGATTAAGTCAGCTTATGAATACCATCAAGCTTGCCAAAATTCACCTAAATCCCGCGCTAGAGGTAGAGGGTGTAGTGCTTACCATGTACGACGGCCGCAGCAACCTTATGCAAAGTGTAACCAATGAAATTGTTAAATACTTTGGCAAAAAGGTATTCGCCACTAAAATTCCACGCTCAATCCGTTTTGGCGAGGCACCCAGCTATGGCCTTCCGATATTACAATTTGACCCTATCGGCAAAGGCTCGCTGGCATATAAGAGTCTGGCAGAAGAATTTTTAACCCGAAACGGCGAAAAATTTAAGCCGCTAACCAATCTGCGCCAATACAAAATGAGTATCGCCGCAAGGTAATATATATTTATACAATCTAAAACAATATCGTTTATTATTTTTAAAACAATTAGCCTTTCATAAATTAAGATACTAAATTCTAATAAATACTCACGTTTTGCGTGGGTATTTATACTTGTATGATGATGCAACACCGACAACCGATTCTAATCATATAAAAAATTTGAATCCGTTTAGGTATCGTTATTATTTGATACGGAAACTGATTTATATTTTGCAGGTCTTGTAGCAGCAATATCATAAGTTAAGATAATGTAAGTTACCTTGACTCAAAAAACATTAAACGGACTCACTCTTTAAGCTTATTGCGTCAATACTCCGGTAATAAAAATTAACCCGGCAGGATGTATGCGGTAGCATTGGTTAATAGGCTTTGTCGTTGCAGTTGCTCTTGTCGGTTTAGCTGTTTACGGCAGGTGCAATAGTAGCCGCAACTATGGCTGTTGCATCTTTGTCTGCCGTATTTACATAATATCTTCTGCACCAAAACTCTGTATTTTTGTACCCGGGCTTTAGGTCTCTTATTATTTACATATATCATCAGGCTGCTTTTGCCTTTGAGAAAACCCCCCACGAAGCCAGAAACGCTCATCTTTGGTCGAATTTACACTAACATATGTATATATTCGGGGCAAACTTTTTGACTAAACTATCTCTGCATCTTTCCATTTACATAATTCTCGTAGTATCGCACCTATTTTTGCTCGCTTGTCTTCGTAAAATACTTTCTGCCTCTATTACAAAAATACTATGAGATACTTGCACTTCCATTTGTACGTACTAAACTATTCACATCATTCATAAAAACTTTTTATACTTTTTTTGCATTGCCGGATCGCACGTCCGTTTAAAAAAAAGGATTTTTATACAATGCCGTAAAATTTATCTAACCATGCGCTATTGCAGGGTTTTTTATACAAAAAAGCAGACGAACAATAAATCCGCCTGCTTTTATAATCAAAGATTTTTAGACGATTATAAGCCTATCTGAACTTTTACTACAGCCTGGTCATCAATAAAAGTTACCGTTATGCATTTTGTTGTTTTGCCCCACACATAATTTGTTGCAGAAACTCCACCATATGTTGTGCTTGTATTACTATCAGGCTCTCCAAGAATATCTTTTACTTCAGCCATCGTCATGCCGCCTTCATATTCAAGTGATGTGGTATTAAGCGTTCCGCAAGTTATTTTATTGTAGTTCTCCATTGTAAGCTTGCTGCTTCCGCAAGCAGCCATTGAGAATATAGTAAAAATAACAAGCGACAAGCATACCATAGTTATTAACTTCTTCTTCATAAAATCACCTCCTTAGGAATTTTTTGTTTGTATAATATAAGATTATAATGTTTGTATTCTTATGTCAAGTAAAAAACGCACGATTTTTGCAGGTATTTTTAACTTGCGACAAAAACAATCACAAAATATCCTTTTTTCGACACAATAAAGAAAATTTATTAAAAATCCATTTATCTAAACAATTCAAACAGAGCCGTACAGTCTCTTTATCCCACACTCGTCTTTATACCGACTAAAAACTTCTGCCATCATCGCGCAAATGAATAATACTGGACACGACGCAAAAAATCGGGCATTATTTTAAATTTTGACGATTTGCCAAATAACACACAAAAACGCACCTTGTATAATGTAGGCGCTAAAAACTAATTTTTTATTTAACTATAAATAACCCGCACCGGCTTGACTATTTTTCAAACAAGGCGCCTGCGATGTTTACTCTTGACTAAATTTGAGAGAATGATTATCGAATTTTTAAGCTGTGATTAGATTGATTATTAATCGAACTTTCAATCAAACTATTAAATTACGTAATTAAATTATCAATAAGGTTGGCAAAACCAGCATTAAATTATTAACAAGGTTATCAACTCGTTGACTTAATTTTAGCCAAATTATTTTTTAATCAACTTTTCTATTTTTTCGACAAGCTGGCTTAGCGTTTCAACTTGAAGGTCATCGTCAAATACAATGCCGTACTCTTCTTCTATTTTCATAAGCAGTTCGACCTTATCCAGCGAATCAAATCCAAGGTCATCAAAGCTGATGTTCTCATTCAAATCAGTACTGTCACCACGGTAATCCTTAACGATTTTGATAAGCTTTTGCTTAACTTCCATAAATTGCTCCTGACTGTTTTCTTTAATTATAAAAGATAGGCTACAAAATTGTCAAGCGGATAAGCTGCAAATAAACAAAACCCACAGTATGTATTCGTTTAATTACATCAAAGTATGAAAAAAAAGCCCGAATAAGGCTTTTTTTCTAAATGTTTAGTATTTTACTTCTCCGAGATCGCGCTAACAGGGCATTCTCCCTCGCAAGCCGCACAATCAATGCAGGTAGCGGGATCGATTTCCGCTTTGTCGTTTAAGGTTATCGCCGATACGGGACACGAGTCAACGCATGCGCCGCAACCTATACACTCATCACTTACAATTCTGGGCATTGTTTTATACTCTCCTTTATTAGTCTAAAACATTATATCATGTTTTTAAAAACTTGTCTATAATTTTATTAGATAATTATATATCTTTTATTTTTTCAAAAACTTTACAGCAAGAAATTTGACGAGTTTTTGCAAAATTTTAGCCTATCAATTACAGAAAAAGCGTCTTTTTTTATTATGTTCTTTCTTGCCTTTAATAATCAATACTTCGTTCATATTATTTTAAGTAGAAAATAATATTTTTTGTCTGCACTCTCTTTCCTATCCTGATTTTTAGCCATTTATAAACACTTAGTTTTCTAACTCTTTCAAATTTAAAGCCTAATTGTCGTCCTAAGCAATAAGGGGAAAATGGTTCAATTTTTTTCGCCTAAAATCTCTAACTAACGGCATCCTTAAGCAAAAGTAAAATTTCTTTCGTTGCTGTTGACTTTATTGCATAAGGCTAAAATTTTAAGAAAAGAAATATACCGGAGAAGATACAAATAATTTTAGTTGCTACCCGATTATAGTGCACTCATTCCTAAGCTGTGAGCAATTCTTATACCCCAAACAATACAAAAAACACAAAAACTTAGTCACTCGCGCTGTTTTCATAATTACCGTAACAAAATCACCATCATTTACATTGGAGGCGTTACCCATTGCGATAATCGCCATAAGGATTGACCTATTATATTAGTGGATTAAATCGAAATATTCTATGCTTTAATGTCACTTTGATTCTTTTAAGTTTCTGGCTTTGCACAATTATTACTTTCACAACTTTTTCTTCATTAAAGCCTTTTTTTATTAATCCTCCAATCCCTTAAGCTCGTCGGGAATCCGTTCAGGCTCGTCCGCCATAGCCGTCTTACCTTTTATTATGATTTCGGACAACGGATAGTCGTAATTAGTAAATATATCTTTGTCGTTGACTCTTACCGTCACCACCTCTTTAAGCTGATTTATACCGGTGACCATGCCAATCTTGCCGTCAGCAGTCTTTACCTCGCTGCCGATTTTGGGCATACGCTTATTGACCTCGGCATAATAATCGTTCTCAAACGACAAACAACACATCAGCCGCCCGCAAAGCCCGCTTATCTTGCCGGGATTAAGCGAAAGATTTTGGTTTTTTGCCATTTTAATTGTGACGTGGGCAAAGTCACTCATATATCCGCTGCAACAGCATCCCCTGCCGCATGGTCCAAGCCCGCCCTTAAACTTACATTCGTCCCGCGCTCCTATCTGCTTAAGCTCGATTCGGGTCTTAAAAACCGTTGCAAGCTCGCGGACAAGCTCTCTAAAATCCACCCGCCCCTCTGCGATAAAATACAAAACCAGTTTTGCCCCGTCAAAAGTATATTCGGCATCCACAAGTTTCATGTCTAGCCCGCTCTTTTTAATAATCTCGGATGATTTAGCCAGCGCTTCGGGCAGTTTTTCGGCTAACCTTTCCGCCGCAGCCAAATCCTCGCCAGTGGCAATTCTGACGACGGGCTTGACGGGTTGAACAATCTTGTCATTTGCAATTTCGGTGGGTAGCATTGCAATAGAGCCAAGCTCCAGCCCCCTAGCCGTTTCGACTATGACGGCGGCATCCTGCGTATAGGCTAGATCTCCCGCCTCAAAATAGTACATTTTAGGGTTCTTTTTAAATTTGATTCCGACTACGATTGGCATTTTTGCCTGACCTCCAATAAGAATTAAGAATTAAACACTGCCTACGATTGGCACTTTTGCCTGACCTCTAATAAAGAGAACAAAAATTCATCTGTTATGCTTACGGCGTTTCCAAAAAATTTAAGCCTTTGCCGCGCCCTGTCTATGACAGGCTTTAGTCTGATTATTGTGTCCGCCGAATAAAATTTAGCGATTGCCGCCACATCTGCGGCGCGGTAATCCAGTTTTATTATGCTGCCGGCCTGCATCAGCAGTACGTCAGAAAGCACAAACTCGAACATATCCACAATTTCCGCCAAGCTGTCCTTACGCTTTATGACCAGCTGCGCATACACCGCCTCGGCACGGCTGTTTTGCATGTTAAGAAGAATATCAAAAACGATTTGCTCTACTGGCTGCAGCCCGCCTTCCGCCGCCTTAATCAGCCGGGTTATACTACCTTGGCTAAGCCGCTTCGCCTTGTGTAAAAATGGATTATCCTTATAAATCAAATCCGCCGCCAAATCTAGCGCAGTTTGATTAAGCGGAGCGGGGTTAATAATTCGGCAACGCGAACGGATTGTCGGCAAAACTGCATACTCATTTTCGGCTAATATGATGATTTTGACTGTTTTAGGCGGTTCCTCAAGTGTTTTTAACAGCTTGTTAGACGCTGCATCATTCAGGGTTTCGCCATTTTTCAAAATATAATACTTGTATTTTAGTTCCAGCGGAGTGAGGGTTGCCGTCGTCGTAACCGCCTCGATATCGGACACCAACAGCTTTTCGCCCGGCGGATTTTCGTTCTGCGATTTATCACCCTGCGGCAGAATTTTGACATCTGGCGAATGAAATTTATCTCCGCATTCTATCTCTACAAGCAGACGGGCAAGCAATATCAGTAAGGCAGAATCCTTAGAGCAAAACAAATAAGACTGTGCTGTGTTTGCCTGCAGTACCTGTTTCATACTTTGCTTTATTAACCGATAAAAAATTTCTTCGCCGTCCATTTGTCCTTTTTTGAATTATAATTTTGGTGAATTTTATTGATGTTTAGTATACGGATACTCTATAAATTTATTCGCTTGTGGCGATATCTTTCGTTAATCGTCCGCAGAATATCTTTAAATATTTCCTCTTTATTTCGGGCGGCGTCGATTGTAACCACTCTAAGATTTTTTGCAATTTCCTTAAAACCCTCGTAAACCCTTTGATGAAAACAAAGCTCTTCGCTGTCTATCCTGTCCGACGTATCGCACCCGCCCTTGCGCAAAAACCCTTTTTCGGGCGGCAAATCCAAAAATATTGTCAAATCAATTTGGATATCCGCCGCCGACGCGCTGTTTAGCGATTCTATCAGCTTTAGGTCTACCTGCCGTCCGTATCCCTGATAAGCGGCGGTAGAGTCCAAAAACCTGTCGCAAACAACAATCATGCCCTGTTCTAAGGCGGGCAGAATCACCTTTTTGACGTGTTCTCTGCGCGCGGCAGAGTACAAAAACAGCTCGGTGACTGCATCCATGTCGTTTTCTGGCGACAGAATAATATTCCTGATCTGCTCGGATACCTTAGTGCCCCCAGGCTCGCGGGTAAACAACGCGGGCAACCCTTGCTCCTCAAAATGCCGCTTTAGCATCGCCGCCTGAGTGCTTTTGCCAACGCCTTCGCATCCTTCTAATGTTATGAATAATCCCTTATTAGGCATAGCTCTCCTTGCTTTTTTTGCTAAGACTCTTATTAAAAAATGAAGAAAATCGGATTTGCGGTAATTTTTGTTCCAATCAAGGTATTTTTGATGACACGTAGAATTGTATTTAATCCCAAGAGTGAAAGCAGCGCAAACTAACTTGTATTGCCGGGCGACGACGGTGTTCACGCATTACAGTCCAAAAAATAACACAAATTGGCTTAATAAGCTATATTAAAGATAATTCCCACACATTTTTTTGACTACTAAACGATTTTTAAAAAACCTTTAATAATTGCTTGCAGAATCAGATAAAAAATTTGATACAAAGCATACAGTATTCTTTTCACAATACGCGTTTTGACTACTAAACGATTTTTAAAAAACCTTTTATAATTGCTTGCAGAATCAGATAAAAAATTTTGATACAAAGCATACAGTATGCTTTTGTTTTACAAAAAATAGCTTGTTTTTTGAGTTTGTGACAGTGCTAACCAATTTTTTAAAATGGCAAAAGATACAAAAGATAATTTTTAAATGGTAATGCAAAACATTTAATGGATAGAGCGTCCGTCCCTAATCCTGCAAAGCGTTTCTGCCAGCATATCCACATCATCCGCCGAATCACAAACTGTAACTATAAAAATTATATATCTCCCGTCAAACCTTTCGGCTATTATGCCGCTCTCCTTAAGCATGTTATATACCTCGGCAGAGGTTTGCCCAAACTCCTTAGTATCAACCACAAGCCTTGTAAAGTCATCGTTTTTTATGCAGTTAATCCGCTTTTTTAACGTCTTTACCGCCCGGTCTAAAGCCGAAAAGTTTTCTTTGTTTTCTGCCGCAAAATCCGCCGCCTCCTCTAACGCCGCCAAAAACGGGTAGAACGGGCTGGTCGTCCCTAAGCGGCTTAGATTTTGGTCTATCGTTTTAATCGAGTCGCTGTCGTTTATCGCAAGGTACGCTGTCTGAGTATATGCGGGCAGCGTCTTATGTGCGCTAAGGTTAAACGTATCCGCATATTTAAATATGCCGGTGTCAAACAAGTCTGGCCTAAAAAACATATGCGCCCCATGTGCAGCGTCGATATGCAATCGCTTGCCTGCTTTTTTGACAGCTTTAGCGCAGGCCGGATCAACCGCAAAGCCGTAATAATCGGGCGAAGTCAACACCACCGTTCCAACCGACGGAAACCTGCTTAAGGCATTTTCCATCTGCTTTTTTGTGGGCGGCAGACTGAGTCCGTTTTCGCTGTCGTTGTTTATAAAAAATACTTTTGCTCCGGATAATTCTGCGGCATCCGGCACGCTTTTGTGGCTGTTGGTTTGCACCAGTAAGTCACCAAAGCCCATCAGAGCGGCTTTAACGCCTATTGACGAGCCGCCAGTCAAATACCTTAGGTGCTTTGCCCCATAGTGTTTGGCGGTCTCGCACTCGGCCTTTTGGATAAGGTCAATCGGAAAAAAACCATCTATCTCGGTTATGTCCTGTTTTAACAAACTGCCCTTATGTCCCGGTGTACAAAACATTTTATAGCTGCTAAATTCCTTAAGTTTGTCCCTGATAATCATTCACCTATACTCATTTAAAAAAATCCTCTTATGTCAAGCTATCTTGTTGCATTAATGATAAACTTTCAATTCCGGCCTTTATTTTTTCGGCTTCATTGTGGGATACAAAATTACGTCACGGATAGATATGCTGTCGGTAAATAACATTACCATCCGGTCTATGCCTAAGCCTAATCCGCCTGTAGGAGGCAACCCATATTCTAAAGCGGTCACATAGTCTTCGTCATACGGCTGAGCCTCGTCATCACCTAATTCCTTAAGCTTGGCCTGAGCCAAAAATCTGGACTTTTGGTCAGCGGGGTCGTTAAGTTCGGCAAAGGCGTTACCCATCTCCCTGCCATACATAAACAGCTCAAACCTATGAGTAACTTCTGTTCCCTGTTTGCGCTTAGCCAGCGGGCTGACTTCGACGGGATAATCAGTGATAAAAGTGGGATCTATCAGCTTGTCCTCGACAAAATTATCAAACATTTCGTACAGTATAAAGCCCTTGCTGTCTTTACCTTTGTCTAAAGCTATCCCCATTTCCTTAGCCTTGGCTTTAGCCTGCTTTTCGTCCATCGCGTTAATATCTACGCCTGCATACTGCTTTACAGCTTCTGCCATACTCATGCGCTTCCACGGAGCTTTTAAGCTGATTTGGGTACCCTGATACGTTATCGACTCGCCCGCTCCGACTGCCTTTCTTACAGCCTCAAAGATATTTTGAGTAATATCAATCATGCCGTCTAGGTCAGTATACGCCTGATATAATTCCATCATGGTAAATTCCGGATTGTGCTTTATATCCATACCCTCGTTACGGAACATACGCCCTAACTCGTAAACACGCTCAAACCCGCCGACTATCAGCCTTTTTAGATACAGCTCGGGGGCGATACGCATATACATGCTAAGGTCAAGAGTGTTGTGATGCGTAATAAAAGGCCTGGCCGAAGCGCCGCCAGCAAGGGTAGACAAAATCGGGGTCTCAACCTCGATAAAACCGTTGTCGTCAAGGTAGCTGCGAATCGCCTTTATTATTTTATATCTTGTGATAAATGCCTGTTTTACCTCGGGGTTTGCGATAAGGTCTACGTAACGCTGACGGTAACGCAGGTCATTATCCTTTAGGCCGTGCCATTTTTCAGGCAGCGGAAGCAACGATTTAGCAAGCAAAAGCACACTTTTTGCATTTACCGAAACCTCCCCCTTATGAGTTTTAAACACCTTGCCCGACACACCGATAATATCACCTATGTCAAGTTTTTTCCATTCTTCGTAAGCATCCTCACCCAATTCGTCAATCTTTAGGTAAATCTGAAGTTGTCCTTCAAAGTCCATAATATGGGCAAAGCTGGCCTTACCCATCATACGACGGGATAAAATACGCCCCGCAATCTGCACCGTTTGTCCCTCTAAGCTCTCAAATCCATTGATTATATCTTTGGACGAATGAGTTTTGTCGTAAGAGGTTATAGCAAAAGGGTCTTTACCCGATGCGATAAGATTACTAAGCTTTTCAAGCCGGATACGTATAAGCTCATTAAGATTTTCTGTATCTAAAATCTCGTGGTCTTCCATTGTGAATCTCCTTAAAAAACGCTGACAAGCGATAGAATAAATCTTACTAATGATGATAAACGGTTTTATATATTTCAAATAAATTTAATTTGAGGCTTTTAATTTATAACAATTTGCAAAACTACATTGTAATTGTTATTTGTTTTTTTGCCTGACTTAGACTAAATCATTCTTTTTGACTAAAACCTAAAATGGTTATTTTAGTAAACGCTGATTAAATTAAGATTAATTTGAGCAAGTACTTTCTAGATAAAAAAATACTTCGCGGCACTTAAGCTAATGACTTGTTTTCACAATTAATAACAGCCCCTTCAACAAGCCTTTGCGGCAATTTAGGTTCGTCCGGCTAAAGGCAGCGTTATTAACAAAAAAGCATTTTAATCAAAATCCACCTAAATTTAATCAGTTTTTTCTTATAATAAAGCAATAATCAGTAAAGCTAATAAAAAAAATACAATAATAACGCTAAATATAATAAACTACTAAATCAAAACTCTGTTCTGTTTGATTAAAAACCTATCTATAACAAAGAATTTTTTTTATATTTTTTTGTAGTCGGCTCTAAAAAAATCCGAATTAACCTATTTTAAGCACCTTATAACTTTGTTCGCCGCTTCTGACCTTTATAGTCACTACATCGCCCTTCTTTTTGCCCAGTAACTGCTTACCGACGGGCGATTCTATGCTGATTTTATTATCAAAAGGGTTTGCTTGGTGAGAGCCTACTATCTCGTAAACAATCTCGCCGCCGCTTTTCATATCCAAAAGCCTGACAGTATTGCCAATCACCACCTTGTCCGACTTTGTTTTTTCGTATATTATGGCGTCACGCAAAATAAGCTCTATCTCCATGATACGAGCCTCCATTTTTGCTTGCTCCTCTTTAGCTATGTCATATTCGGCGTTTTCGGATAGGTCGCCAAACTCTCTTGCCACTCGGATTTTTTCAGCCATGTCGGGCCGTCCGTGAACCTTAAGATTATCTAATTCCGTTTCTAGTTCCTTTATATCTTCTAAAGTCAAATGTTCTGCCATAATGCGCTCCCTTTTGTTGGATTATTGATTGTATCAATAGATTATATAACAATTTTACATAATTAGTCAACCAATAACGGGCATTTGTAGCGTTTGTTAAAAAAACAGAACAAACCGGACAAGCGGATTTAATAATATTTAAAATATTTTTCGACAAAAATCAAAACCTTACAGCCATCTTTATGTACGGATTTGAGGCAAATATATCGTTTAACCGCCCCTTACCGTAGCCTAATTTTTACACGAATGCAGAATGCCATTGATTTTTAGAAAGCTTCTGCAATCGCGGTATAAAATCAATTGAATGAGAGGAATAAAATATAATATACAATGATTTGCGGTTTGCCTAAAGCTATCAGCAATCAATGTTTGTTTTAATTTTATAGCATTATGCAATTTTAATATTATGTATTGCCAAAAATCGTGAGAAAACTACGTTTATTGTGCAATTTTTATTTTTAACTTGACAGCAAGGTAAAAATAGATTACGCTTAAACTATACATTGTAGATTAATGCTTATTTAAAAAATGCCATACGTAATTAAAATCTATTTTTTAGAAAAAAAATGAGGGAGACATTACCGCTATGCCGCAGCAAACAAATCTAAAATTGCGTTAAATTGTAGCTTTTCTGAATATGTTATACTGGTAGTTGCTTTAACCGTGATGATTTCAAGATTAATCGGATTTAGCGACACAAAAATGTACTCAGAAGCCGAATTTATGGCTGGTAATGACGACTATGCGATAGTAAATATAACATCTATTGTGTCGCTTGCTATACTTTTTATAGTTGCAGTTGTATTTTTGTTGTCAATAGTCTCGTTTAACAAAAAGAAAAGAGTAGAGAAAATAATTTCACCGACAAAAAAGATTATCAATTTATTAATTTTGATCATCAGTATAATAATTTTAATATTATCTTTAGGTTATATACTTATGGGAATTATGGTTTTTTTTGATACTATATAAAGTTTAAATTGTTCATAAATACTCATTGGTGAGGTGATGCTATCTATACTCCGCAAAGAAGTCTATAAATTTTGTATAAAGCTTGTAACAGAACAAATAGTGATATTCTTATGCGTCCTGTATCTTGGGTTTCTGATTATTTCAAAATTTAGCCGCAAAAAATCAAAGCAATCTTAAACAAATCAAATAAAATGATACTGTTGCAAAGATGTTCTTATTTTCTCTTTTACGTGCGATACAGGTTAAACTAATGCCGCCATTTTAAACAGCAAAGTTATGCCCGTTTTTTCATCCGCATACATTTTGTTAAACCTTATACATTTGTTAAACCTTTGCCACATTTTTTGTATAAAAACTAAAGTGTTCTATACTCCGTATATTTTATTCCTACCCGCCGCAGCGGTAAGGCGATTGACAAATAAGCGCATTTTTGCTAAAATACACGTATGTTTAAAATATGGGCAAGAACAACGATAAAGGACAAAATAACCGTAAGCCGTGTGTTTGAATTTGACGGCCGTTTTGTAAACTCACAATTTTACCGTTACCTAACCGAAATTTGCGAAAAATGCGATATCCCCGTGCCAATCGTCCTAAAAAAGCACGAACAGCATTTTATAAAATTCAACAACACCCGTTTCCGCCATTCCGACTTTGTCGAACAGGTGGAATTTACTTATTTAATCTTGGAAAATATGCCGGGCGATAAACCCAAAACGCCGTAAAATACGCAACCTATTTTACAGAAATCATAGGGCAATAATATTGCGGCAAATGTAATTAAATGCAGCAGCGTTTGAATAAATTGCATGAAACAAAATCAGATAATACCGGCTTTATTACAAAAAACGGCGCAAGATAAAACCTGGCAACCGCATACGTTTTTTTATAAAACTGATGATTTTACCAAAAGCCTTATCGCCAAAGTTTACGACTTACTTTTGTATAAAAACCGGCTAAGCCCGTAAAGGTTTTTTGCAGAATTTAAGCGGAATGTACTAAAATATAGAATCAGCGCCAAAAGATACCTACCAAAACTATTGCTCAAACCAACAAGATAAAAAATATGGTTGTTTTGTTGTCAAACTTAAAAAACGTTAATTCTTCATTAGTTTCAAACCATAGAAAAAAACTGGCAGTTTTTTTCTATGGTTTGATTTAGCGGGCAAAACTGACAAATCGCATTGCCTTTACCAGTTTTGGATTAAATTCCTTTCTATTTTTTCATATTTACCTATGGCCTGAAGCTAAATCTTAATTTGATTTTTTTCATTTATTAAACAAAGAATTCTATATTACGGAGCAATCTCTGTATTAAGCTACGCCCGCAATATTCCGCAGTTTTGCTACGGAATAAAAACCTTTGTAAGTCCATACCAAAAAGTCTGAATTGCTTCACTTTTAGCGGCGCGGGCGGGAAATTTAAAAAAATCCAAAAATTTTGCGGAGAAATATTACCTTAAAATCTTATCCAAAACGCTTGCCTTTGAAAAACTCCGGCAAACATTTTTGCTTTTAGAATAAAGAATGTTTACTGCTTTTAAAGAATACACTATATATTGGTATTATATACGAGTACCAAATAATCCAAAGGCAGCATTAAATGAGCATATTTGAGGCGATTATTATAGGCATAGTGCAGGGGCTGACCGAGTTTTTGCCCATATCCAGCAGTGGGCATATGCTGATTGCGGGGCGGCTGCTTGACGTAGATGTCAGTCTTGCTTTTGAACTTGTTATGCATCTTGCCACCCTGCTTGCGGTAATTGCGGTTATGCGTAAGGATGTTTGGCGGCTTGTTAAAAAACCGTTACAACGGGATATGCGGCTTATTATTATTGCGACAATCCCCACTGTAATAATAGTTTTTTTGCTAAAGGACACCGTAAAGTCCACCTTTGGCGGCGGAATTTTGCCATACTGTTTTATAATAACCGCAATACTACTGCTTTGCTGCGGTTTTGTAAAACGCCCGCCCAAAAATGAAATCGGCTATTTGGACGCAATGATAATAGGCACTGTTCAGGGAATTGCGGCGTTTCCCGGTATTTCCCGCAGCGGAAGCACCATAAGCACAGGCGTTTTGTTAGGCACCGAAAAAGATAGCGCCGCAAGGTTTTCGTTTTTGCTGTCCATTCCGATTATAATCGGCTCATCAATTGTCGAAATAGCGGGAGGCGGGCTTACTTCTGTTCCGTTTTTGCCGCTTGCTTTTGCTTTTGTATTCGCATTCGGGTCAGGGTATCTCGCTCTTAAATTCATGTTGAATAAGCTTAAGGCGTCGTTTGATTATTTCGCAATTTATCTGCTGGCACTGTCCATACTCTTACTCCTTAATGACTTTTTCCTTCATTGGTTTTAATAAAAAAGTAAAAACTCAGTTATTCAACCATAATCTATATGTATGACTAAAAAACATTGAATTTGTAGTTTTTGTATCACTCAACGGCTTTAAGACGGTTAGCAAAGCTTAATAAGCAAAAATAAAGGGGCACCGCTAAATTAATATTTTTGTGTAATCTTAAAACTTTATTGCAAAGATATCTGACTAAAAAATCTATATTTTCCGAATAATGGGCTAAAAATTCACACAGTTAGCAAAGCTTAATAAGCAAAAATAAAGGGGCGATGCTAAATTAATATTTTTGTATAATCTTAAAACTTTATTGCAAAGATATCTGACTAAAAAATCTATATTTTCCGAATAATGGGCTAAAAGATTTACACAGTTAGCAAAGCTTAATAAGCAAAAATAAAGGGGCGATGCTAAATCAATATTTTTGTGTAATCTTAAAACTTTATTGCAAAGATATCTGACTAAAAAATCTATATTTTCCGAATAATGGGCTAAAAGATTTTTGCAGATAAAAAAAGCTAATGCCGATATTACAGCGTTTAACAAAATCATGACTAATTATTTTGTCCAAGCAGCCCCTCGCTTTTACATTTGATAAAGTTTTAATTGCATCCAATTTGTATAAAAAGCAAGCATCCAAATGGCGTTACCACAAAAAAAACAGCATAGTATGTTTTTTTAACGTCAAGGCGATGATATGACAGCAAATTGATATCCGACATAAAAAAAACGTCAAGCCGTCATTGCGTCTAATTTACACAGATTATAATTTGTAAGCAAAAATAACATAAATACAGGACTGTATTTTTCCGATTCAGACCTGTATTTTTCCTTTTAGTACCCTTATTTGGGCTACTAAAAACTCTCCTTAAAAGGGCCTGATAAAGCAGTTGACTTATTCGTATTTTGCATATATAGTATTATGGGGAGTATCAAAATATGATGGAATCTATTAAGGAATTATACCGTATCGGCAGAGGTCCCAGCAGCTCGCACACCATGGCGCCCGACCGTGCCTGCCGCCTGTTTTTAGACAAGCATCCCGCCGCAGAGGATTGCAAAGTGGTGCTTTACGGCTCGCTGGCAAAGACGGGCAAGGGTCACCTTACCGACAAGACAATTAAGCAGGCCTTTTTACCCAGACCTGTAGAAATCGTATTTGACACACAAACTATGCTACCCCATCCCATGACCATGGATATTAACGCAATCGAAAACGGACGGCAGGAAATTTGGCGGGTGTACAGCCTTGGCGGAGGTCGGCTAAGGATTGACGGCGATGCTGATCTGGTCCCCAACTTAATTTATCCGCACAAAAAATTTGATGACATTAAAGCTTACTGCGCCGCTAATGATTTGCGCCTTTACGAGTACGCCGAAAAAGCCGAAGGCAGCTTTCTTTTTGAGCATTTATCTTTGGTTTGGTCGACAATGAAAAGAGCCATTGATAACGGGCTTGCGACAAGCGGCGTTTTAGAGGGCGGCCTTAATGTCAAGCGTAAAGCTAAGTGGCTTTACAACCAGCGGCATATGGACGAAAGCTCCGAAACCCGTGAAAACAGACTGGTATGTGCCTTTGCCTTTGCTGTCAGCGAACAAAACGCATCTGGCGGGCAGATTGTTACTGCGCCTACCTGCGGTGCTTGCGGAGTATTGCCGGCAATTTTAAAGTATTCGCAGATGCGCAAGGGTTTTTCGGACGACGAAATCGTTAAGGCTTTAGCTACAGCGGGAGTAATCGGCAACGTTATAAAAACTAACGCGTCGATAAGCGGCGCGGAATGCGGCTGTCAGGCAGAGATCGGCAGCGCGTGTTCGATGGCGGCGGCGGCTTTAGCCGAGCTTTACGGAATGTCGTTAGACCAGATAGAATACGCCGCCGAAATCTCTATCGAGCATCATCTGGGGCTAACCTGCGATCCAATTGCCGGGCTTGTCCAAATCCCCTGTATCGAGCGCAACGCCGTAGCTGCCATGCGGGCTATCAATGCTGTTTCGCTAGCCAATTTTTTGACCGGCTCAAGGCTAATCAGCTTTGATACCGTAGTAGAAACAATGTACGAAACCGGCAAAGACTTACAGTTAGGTTACCGCGAAACCGGTGAGAGCGGCCTTGCCAAGCTTTATAAAATCGATAAAATATTTAACACAAATAACGAAGACTGAGTAAGAATAAAGCCGTTTGGTTTACGGTAAGACGTTAAAAAGAATATTAATAAAGGACAAATCCGCGTCTAAGGTTGCTTTTTGTAGGCAACATAACTGCGCGAGGCAAACCTTTTAAAACCGCGTAAAAATACTTAATGCTATTGCTTAAAACGGCATTACATTGGATTTCACAAAATTTTTGAGTTTTTGGGAGAAAAATATGTCCTTGCAACCCTACTCAATAAAAATGCTTATCTTCTTCAATTTGCAAAGTAAAAACATTTATTACAACAAAAGCAACGGGAAGAAGTTAAGTCAAAAACAGTAAATACATTATTGAAATAAGATTAATATAAAAAAGCTGTTTTGTGTAATTATCAATTAGCTTTTTTATTGCTTTGCAAAATTGAAGTATAATCAAAAGAAATCTACTTAAACAAGGCTGTTTTGTGTAATTATCAATTAGCTTTTTTTATTGATAAGCTTTACTTTGCGAATTGAAGGCTTATCTTTTGAAAGCTTGTAGCCAATATTTTTAATTCTGGAATAAATGCAAAAACGGACACTGTTTAAATCAAATGTCCGTTTTTTTTTGCTTTTTTTTGCGCTAAAAACTATTTACACGAAGTAGTTTTTCCGGTTCCGCTCTTTTTTGTTGTCTTAGCTTTAGTTGCCTTAGTTTCGGAAGTGACGCAATTAGAGCAACCTTTAGTCCCTTTAGAATTCTTATTTTCCATTTTTTCTAAACTCCTTTTAATTTTTTTTAAGTAATTTAAGCTACATAAATAGTATCCGAAGTAATCTGTCCAAATATCCCTTATAACGGCTAGCAAGTTTTGGAAGTCCAAAATAAGAGTCTTCGTACATAAATATAACGCTTAAAATGCTTTTTAAATACGATATTATCCATTAGTATTGATTTTGGCTATAAACGACATAACATCTAAGCTAACAAAAAAATCTTTAATAATCTAACTCTTAAAATAAAAAAGAATCGCTTAGGCCAAATCAAAAACCGATAGCCTCAATTCTTATAAAAGGTCTGATTTTGATGATTTTTATCCAAGCAAAACATATCGAAGACACCAGTGACATTACGGCTAGGAATAGACATATAGTCGGTGCTAAAAACACAATAAAAGCAAGTTTACATTTCATATATACTAATTCTACTATCGCTAAAAACAAATCTCTAAAGAATTTATAATAGCGACTATAAAGTAATTATAAATTCCGTGCCGGACGCCTTTTCGCTAGTAACCGAAATCTCTCCATCCATCATTTCGATTATATTCTTACAAATAGTAAGTCCCAGTCCCGCGCTCCCCTTCTCCCTTCCGCGTGTCTTATCGCAACGGTAAAATCTGTCAAAAATATACGGCAAGTCCTCTTCATCTATGCCGATACCGGTATCCCTGATTTTGATTCCCACATAATTTTCGTCATCTTCGTCCGCAGCCGCTGTCACCTCGACAGTAATTGAACCGCCTTTGGGTGTATACTTAATCGCGTTGTCAATTATTGCCCGCACCGCCTCGGTTAGCAGAGTTTTATCGCAGTCTGCCATAGCCGGTTCCGCCCCAACAAAGGTAATATTATATTCGCTATTAATTACGCTGTAACTTTCCACAATCTGCCGCGCCATATCTGAAA
The DNA here is from genome assembly GCA_023690525.1 of Holotrichia oblita. NCBI lineage: Eukaryota > Metazoa > Arthropoda > Insecta > Coleoptera > Scarabaeidae > Holotrichia > Holotrichia oblita. Next base: position 92,215 of record JALQSN010000052.1, read on the forward strand.
CATCAAATCTCTGCTTATGCATAGAAAACCTTCCCAATCTTGCAAGCAGCAGCATCTGGTCGATGATTTTAGCCATATACGAGGCTTCCCGCCTGATTGCGCCGATTCCCTCGTCAAGCACGGCCGGATCATCCTTGCCCCACCGCCCCAAAAGGTCGCCGTAACCGCTGATGACGGATAATGGAGTTTTAAGCTCGTGACTTGCGTCGGATACAAAGTTGCTTTGCCGTTCAAACGACTCCTCTAAGCTATCCAGCATAAGATTGATCTGTTCGACAAGCTCCATAATCTCGTCCTGTGAGTCCAGCGGCTTAAGGCGTAATGACAGGTTTTCGCCGTCAATCCCGTTGATTTCGGTAATAATTTTGCGAATTGGGCGCAGCATAGTGTTGCTGATCAGCGCTCCCGCCGCCGATCCAACAATAACAAAAAGAGCGCCCAAAGCAAGGCTTATAATTATCATACTGACAAAAAAATCGCCAGATTCTACCCCTTTGCTGTTTAGATAATCTCTAAAAAACAGCAAAACAAAGGTGATGTAAGCGGCAATCAGCACACCGTAAATAGCGGTAAAAATGACGGTGGTTTTTGTGGTAAGCCTGACCTTTTGCGTAATAAAAATATATCTAAAAAGCAAAATCACAGCCATAACAGGAAAGAAAACCCACTTAATTACAGTAAGAGCAGTGCCGCGGCGTTTAGTTTTTAGCCCGTCCTTGATTTGCTGTATAGTTTCGCCGACATCCTCCGGATTATGGCGACGTACGCGTTTTCTCTTTTTCTCCTCCATCCGTCCTCTCTTCAACTTAACGTATTCATTTGAATTTGGAATATTGAAAATCTTATTATTTTTTTGGTTTTTATATTAATTGTTAAATAAAGGTATTATCTTTATTTTTTTAAGCAGGCTATTTTCCTTTTTACTCAGCAACAATTTTTACTAAAATATTTTTTTCTTCTAGTCCATAACAATAAAGAGCGATTTTTTATCCAGTCATCGCGTAAGACGGCACAATCGAAAAAATTATATTTTCAATTTTCGATTTATTTCATATCATATTCACCAATTATTACTTCTTTTTTGTACAATCATGAAAGGTTAACGATATTTTTATAATCTCGCCATAACACAATTACGTCTGCTTTGTGCCGGCTGCACAGACGAATTAACCGATATGATTAATTTAATCAAATTAATGGCCTACATTAGCTTAGCTTTATTTACAAAATAATTTCGTCGCGAAGCATATATCCGCTGCCTCTCACCGTTTTTATCAGCTTGATATCATACACATCCTCGATTTTCGCCCGCAAATACCGTATGTAAACGTCAACCAAATTGGTGTTGCCGTAAAACTCAAACCCCCAAACGTCGTCTACTATCACCTCGCGGCTAAGAACCTTGCCACGATTACGCAGCATATATACCAGTAAATCAAACTCCTTTTTGGTTAGTTCAATTCCGCATCCATCTACTGTTACAGCGCGTGCGTCACAGTCTACGCTAAGCCTGCCGCAGGTTAGCGCGGTGCTGGCGGCCGGCTTACGAAGACTAGCCCGTATGCGGGCAAGCAGTTCCTCAACGGCAAAAGGCTTTACCATGTAGTCGTTTGCACCAAGGTCCAGCCCTGCCACCTTGTCCATTATTCTGTCCTTAGCAGTCAAAATAATGACAGGAGTATTCTTAACCGCCCGCAGCCTTCTAAGAACCTCTACCCCGTTAATGGTGGGTAACATGATATCCAAAATAATCAGGTCAAAGTCCTGACTAAGAGCAAGATCCAGCGCTTCCTGCCCGTCCATAGCGGCAACAGTTTTGTATCCGTCGTGCCTAAGCTCCAGCGTGATAAAACGCGATATTCCCGCATCGTCCTCGACTATCAATATTGATTCGCTCATAACAAACCCCTTTTATTTATTAATGATTGAATATGATTAAAAAAAATAGTTCTGCTAGACTGTATTGATAAAAACGATATCGTTAATCTCAGTGTTTAAATAACGCCTTTTTTAAATTATTAAAGTTTATTTATTGGCTTAGTTGTTAATAAGCGTGGCTGATGCAAATATCAATATGACCTATGATATCGCATAAAAAATTATGATTAACTTTAAATTAATACCGCTGACAATAATATACTCCAAAATGCCTCTTTTGTCAATGCTAAAAAAGAGCGCTTATTCTATTACTTAAAGAAAAAAACCGCCGCATTATTGCCGCAGTTTTATCTTTAAACGGTTATATTCTTTTAACCTTTTTTTTCGGATATCTTTAATTTAATTATTCTAAATTTTTCGGAACGATTTAAAAAAATATTTTTGACCAGCTAAATCTTTTAATTAATTCAAATCATTTAAATCCTCAAAATTTATCCGTTTTTATCCACTTTATTTATCGCCGATTTCGGGCAGATATTCAAGCGGATTGACTTTGGCACCGTTTTTGTATACCTCTAGGTGCAGGTGTGCTTCCTCATACTCCCTCGCTTCTATAGGCATGCGTCCCACTGTTCCGATAACATCGCCGGATTCCACCTTGTCGCCTACACTGACTTCGACACTGCTGCCAAGCCCCTTATAAACCGACACAACGCCGTCAGAGTGCTGAATCTTGATTACAGTACCCTCCTGACTGGTGCCTACTTCTACGCTAAGGATGGTACCATCAACAATCGACTTAACTTGGGTGCCTGTCTCGGCTAAAAAGTCCAGTCCCTCATGAGTTTCGTACCAGCCCGATGTGTAATACTTGACAAGCTTATCGTTTGCAAACGTTTTGCCTACCTCATAAGTATCAATGGGCATTACATAAACAGGGGCTCCTCCTGTCTGCTTGCCGGGGTCAGGCTTAAGTGTGCCGCCGCCTAAGGTCAGACTTAAGGTTATCGCCACCGCCGCGGCAATAAGAGCAAGGCTAACGCCAATCGAAATCCACATCTTTTTATTCATTTTCTTCTTAGGTTCGTCAGATTTACTGCGATATACTTTCATTTTAAAATTACCTCCGTGTAGTGAAATTATTGACACTTTTTTTTTATTTATACAGCATAATTAAAATTTTTTTTTAGGAATTTAAATTAAATTAGACTTGCCAAAACCGTCTGATTTTAAAAGCAAATCAGAAACAGATATTTTTTTACCGGATAAGAGATCCGGAATAAATCATTAGATACGTTTTTATTTAACGGTTTATTGCCTTGATTTTTGGAATAACAGGATTTTTTAGTAAACAAACAGAAAATTGGCAAAACAAAAGTATTCGCAAAAAAATCCGTTGCATAATTAACCATACTTTTAGCACAAAAAAACTAATTAAGATTTCTAAAAGCACCTCTATATGCAAAAAAAAGTTTTGTTACAAAAAAGTATTCTTTGCCCATCTCTGCCATGGCTTTGTACATAGCTTTCGCCTGCTTGCTACAAAAATATCGCTGCATCTTTCTATAAAACACTGTCGCCAACCCCGTTGTCATACCGATTAAGCACAGTTACAATTTTATTTTCATACGCGTTAATATACGCCCCAAATTAATAGATTTGGTAACAAACCCTTAGTAACTTCCCTTTAAAATAGGTACTCCCGCAGCCACCTTGTCGCCTTCTGCGTAAATCATAATATTTACCCGTTTGCCATGCACCCACTCGACTCTTGGTATCCTTGGCGAATATGCGTAAATCAGCTTTCCGTCCATCTCGGTAAATTGCACGGTAGCCAAACTTCCATCTAAAATTTTATCTACATGTTTACTGCCTACAAGGTCAATACGGTAACAATCGCCACCCGTCGGAATAAACATTTGGGGATGATATTCAGTCTCGCCAAAAACCGTCAAAGTTCCTTGCGGCGCAAAGCGCAAAAGCCCGCCGTCATAAAGACGTACTCCCACAAGTACGAGAGCAATTCCTAATAAAGCCACTAATCTTTTCATACAAAAAATTGTTGACCGATTTGTTTTTTTTATACGCAAAAAAAAGAAGCGCTTTTTCGGCACTCCTTGTTTTTAAATATAATTAATTTAATATAAATTTATTTTGCAGTAAGTTTTAAGATATAAAATCCAATCTGCTAAAAAATAATACAATCAAAAATATTACTATGATAAACATAATGATAAATAAATTTTGTAAATATTTTTAATGATAAAACAAATCTTTTCCTTGCAGAAGATACCCGCGCTATCAACAAAATAGATTATTTTAAATCAAAAGATTCCAAAATTATCATAGACAATATTTTGTTGCGACTTTTCTTAATAAGTTGCCATCTGTATCGTGTTTATTATTACCAAAAAATTCTTCAAGTATTCTAACTCTATTTTCAAATTGAATTAACTCCGGATTTTCATGTCGCCAAACTTAATCCAGCCTTTCGTTCTCATAAATTCGGATACTGCAAGCGAAATTACTACGGGCAGAATTATCATGCAAACAGCTATGCCTACGGCGATTTTCCAGCCGGCCACGCCCGCATCAATCGACTCAAAAACAGTATTGATTATACCTACCAGTCCCGATGTGCCCATGCCGCTGCCTTCACGGTTACACACCAGCCCAAACACCATAGTAGCAATCGGCCCGCAAACCGCCGAGGCGATAACCGGCGGAATCAGTATTTGCGGCCGCCGCATAAGGTTGGGGATTTGCAGCATACTTGTGCCTAGGCCTTGAGCCACCAATCCGCTGTAACGGTTTTCTCTAAAGCTGATGGCGGCAAAGCCCACCATATGACAGCAGCAGCCTGCAACCGCCGCTCCCGCCGAAAGCCCGCTAAGCCCTACCGAGATACCTATCGCCGCGCTGGAGGTCGGCAAGGTCAATAGCAGCCCCATAACCACCGATATAATTACGCTCATCAAAAACGGTTGAGCCTTTGTTGCCGCCGAAATTCCGGCACCGATTTTTTTAACGACAAGCCATTCGACCGGGCGGCCCAAGGTAACCGCAATTATTCCCGCAAAAATAATGCAGGTAAGCGGCACGACAAGAATATCAAGCTTAGTCTTTCCGCTGACCAAAATTCCGATTTCGGTGGCGGCAAGCGCACAAAGATAGCTATTGACGGGGTTGCCGGGTTTAAGTGCTTCACCCGGTATATAACCCGCAAAGCCGCTAGTCATAAAGGTGGTCGCAAATGCACCCAAAAAACCCGCTGCAACAGCGCTTAATATCACCATTTTGGGGGCTTTTAGCGAGTATGCTATACCCGCGCCAATACCCGCGCCCATCAAAATCTTAGCCATATTTCCCGCGCCTATTAAAAAATTATAAACCGGATCTGCCCAATTTTTAAAAATCCTCGCAAAATTTTCGATTATCGTACCTGCAATCAACGTACAAAAAAGCCCCATCGCCATACCCGCAAACGCCGTAATAAAATACCTTTTAGGACAACTTTTTAGGTAAGCTACCAGCTTTTGCTTAAATGTGAGTGTGTTTTTTACCTCTGACTGTGTATTTGCGCCCACACCGTCAGAAGATGATAAAATGACAGGATTTTCGGCTTGGGATAAGTCCGAACCTTTTGAATTAACCTTTTGATTAGATATCGGTCCCGCTGTATTTTTTTTATTTTTATTAGCAGACATGGTGATCCTCCGCAACAATAATATGCCTTTATTTTTTCGTCGTTGTTAATTTAAACAATAATTTTCTGATTAGACTATTATTAATACTCTCTTTAAATATCATTGTGTATTTATGCAAATAATCTGCACCCTACCATTATTAGCTGCGAATAATTATTTAATATTTTGTATAAATGATAAAAGATGTATTAATAGTATGTAATTATTAATATTAGCAACACCATAAAATTTTATAAGATATGCTGTGTGCGTAACATTTGGCTTGCCGTCAAAGTTGTTTTTAAAATTTAGATACAAAAGCTTGTTTTTAGCGTTAATAGCAGCAGCCTGAAGCATTTGTTCTGTTGGTTGGGGCTTTTATCCTTGGTTAAGAACAAAATCAATTGACAAAAGAAGGTTTATTATGGCGGAAAGGTTGCGAAATATTAATTAACTTTAAAAGGCTGTCCGACATTATAATGATATTTATTAAGATAAGCTTGAAACCAAAACTTAAAATTTGTTGTAAAATGCTTTTATGCCCTTAACAAATTCGTGATAATCACTGACAGACGCCGACTCGACAGCCGAATGCATCCCTAGCTGGGGCAGTCCGATATCAGCCGACGGAATACTCACCGGCGCAGAGCTTACTATGCCCAGCGTACTACCGCCGTTTAGGTCTGATTTAACATAATAATCTTGATATTTTACGCCCGCGTTATTAAACAGCTTGCGCAGGCGCGCCGCCGAAAATGCGTCGGTAGTATAGTTAAACTTTGCGTTATGCTTGATAGCCAGTCCGCCGCCCAGTACCGTCTTGCTCGTCGGATCGTCATGTTCTAAATGATTAGGGTGGCTTGCCTGAGCATTATCCACCGACAGCATCATTGACATTGCCATTGCCTGCTTTAGCTGCTCGCCGTTTTTATTATAGGCGTAGGCAATGCGCTCCATTACGTCGCGGAGGAATGTTGACGCTGCGCCCTGACGCGTGCGGCTGCCTATTTCCTCATTGTCGAATATAGCCAGCATATTTATCGCATCACCTTTCGATTCGGTAAAAGCTTTAAGCGAAGCGAATACTCCCGCCAAATCGTCTAACCTAGGCGAGGCAAAGAATTCGTTGTTTCTGCCCCAAAGATACCCCTTTTCGTCGCAGACCGCAAACAATTCGTAGCTTAGCGGGTCACCCAAAAACTGCTCAAAATCACCGCCTCCCAGTGAGTAAATGGGACACATATCTACCTGCGCGTTAATCTTTACACCATTATTGACCTCACGATTGAGGTGTAATGCGACATTGGGAATTACAACATTAAAGGGAGTATTAATAAGACGACACTCTATGCCGCCTTGGGCTTCTCCGATTTTTTCGCCGCAGGTACCCGCGCCGTTATCTGTATGCTTACTTGTGCCGCCTTTGGCGTCGCTCTCTCCGCTATCATAAAATGCACGCCCTGCGAGAGCCAGCTTGCGGTCTAAAAAAGTATTAAGAATAGGAGCGCCGTATACCTCGGCATTAAGAATGCAGCATTTACCCTTTTCCATTTGAGGGTTGCCCTTGATTTTTAAGCAAGGGCTGTCGGTGTGCGATGCAGCAACATTAAAGATAAATCTTTCTCCCGCGCAAAACGCTATCAGCGATGACTCGTTACGCGTGACATAGTATTTGCCTCCCTTAACAATCCTCCACTCATCCTTTTCGGATAGATACGTAAAACCGCGGCTGCCCAAAATTTCCTCCGCCCTTTTCACCGCATGAAACGGCGTTAGCGAACATTCGATATTTTTTAAAAGCTCTTCCATTTTGTTTATTCCCCCTATTGGGCTTGTTAACAAGCTCTATTTAATTTTTTGATTGCTTATTACCACGGGCATAAATAAGAGTCGTGGTTGTACCGGCACATAAATCTCTCTGTCGCTATCTGGCGTGAATATAAAATAATTATATACCACCCTAATCTGACATTTCTAAAATAATAAGTACCGCCTCAAAACATATGTCCTATTTGACGCAAACTACGGCGCAGATAGTATCAGCTTTTGCAAATTTGCCTAGAATTTTTACGATTTGGTCGTTTTATAAGATACACAGCATGATTAGCAGCAAAGCTGCAATATTAACCTTTGTAAATTACTGCCTGACTAGCGGCCTTGCTTAGCCGCGGTATCGCAAAAGCACAAAAACATCTTTAAATTTTTAATAAAAAATATGGTGTTGCATCCGCCCAAAAGGTTTGCTTTTGAAAAATCCGCGCAAGCATTTTTGCTTTTAAAATAAAAAGTCAACCGAATGAGAGGCGCAAATCACGTTGCGAATGTAAGTCCTCACCTCTACATGGTACGGATGAACTAAATATTCGTCAAGCTGTTTTTGCGACTCAAAATCGCAGACAAGGGCAAAATCAAACGCCCTCTCGGATTCTATGATATTTGCCCCCGCCTCTATATTAATCAGCTGCGGTATCACGCCACGCATACTTAAAAACTTTGTCTTTAATTCATTTCTTTGCTTGTCCGAATTATCCTTAAGCCTATAAATTACAATATGTCTTAGCATTTTATTACCTCTTAAAAGTATTATTACAATTATTCGATTTTATTAAATAAAAACGGTAAAAACAAGACCGTACTAAATGTAAGTAATGAATAAATTTTGTAAAAGCTTTTGAGGATAAAAAACAAAATTTTTCTTCACAAAACACAGCCGCGCTGCGTATAGCAGAATATAGCGGTTTTCAACACAAGACTCCAAAATTTATTACAGTCAGTTTTTCTATTGCGGCTTTCTTTTCATATTAAGTTGAGACAGTCTTATTATTTCGGCACTGCCAAAATAATAAGCTTTTGCAAGTTAAAATAGCAAATGCTCTAAAAAACTTAAAAAATCAAATCTAAAAAGCCCAAAAGCTTAAAAGTTCAAAAAAGGCTTTATCTAAACCGCTTGGGAATAATTATTATACGCCTTGTCGGGTCTTTGCCCTCGCTTTTGGTGATTATTCGGTCGTTTTCGCTTAAAACCGAGTGGATTATTTTGCGGCTAGAACTGCTCATCGGCTCCAAAACCACTTTTCTGCCAGTCTTAACCGCTTTTTCAGCCATGCGCTTTGCCAAAACGGTAAGCGTTTCGACTCGTTTAGAGCGGTAATCGTTGCAGTCGATATTTATACGGTAATATTTGTCGTCGCTTTTGTTTACCGCAAGCGAGGTCAGATATTCGATAGAGTCCAACGTTTCGCCACGATAGCCAATCAAAGCGCCGCTGTCACACTCGATACCAAGAGTCAGTTCGCCGTCCTTTTCGGTTTGCTTAAGCGCAAAATCGACATCCATCTTTTTTAAAAGATTGGTAACAAACTCCACCGCTTGCACTGTGATTTCGTCGGTAATAGGAGTGCGCGGCCGTTCATGGCGTTCTTCCCTCTCCCGTTCACCTTTTTCCGCTCTGTCACTTAGATTGTCACCGCTATGGTCATCATGCCCGTGACGGCCCAAAAGACTGTCATCAGTCCGGTCGCTGCGGTCTTTACGATCATCACGATTACCGTCACGGGTAAACGGCTTACGTTGATTCGGCTCCTCTTTTTGAAACGGTTTTTCAGTTTTTTCTTCTTTGTCTTTATGAAAAGGCTTATTGTTTTGTCCTGCCAAATCAAAGTTTTCCTGCCTTTCATTTTTAAACTTAGGCGCAGAATTCTGCCCGCCCTTTTGGAAGGATTTTTGAGAATTGCCATCTCTATCCTTTTGAAAAGGTTTTTGAGTATTTTCCTCTTTTAAGAAGGGCTTAGGAGTGGCATTATATCCGTCCTTTTTGAAAGGTTTTTGAGAATTTCCCTCTTTATCCTTTTGTAAAGGCTTTTGAGTATTTTCCTCTTTTAAGAATGGCTTAGGAGCGGCATTATATCCGTCCTTTTGGAAGGATTTTTGAGAATTGCCATCTCTATCCTTTTGTAAAGGCTTTTGAATGTTTTCTTCTGAAAAAGGCTTAGCAGCAAAATTTTGTTTATCCTTTTCAAATGGCTTATTACCTGATTGAGGCCTGTTATCCAAAGAATGGCTTTGTCTGCTACCCTCTTTAGCCTGAGCGTTTGCGGAAGTGGCGGGCGGCAAATCTTTTAGTGTATCATTACGCGCGTCCTTTTGCAATTCTCTTGCAGATTCCTTAAAAAAATCATTCCTGTTAGGTTTATCCGATTTTTCATTTTTTTCAGACTTTTCAACCCTGTCAGATTTTTCAGCCTTATCAGTACTTTTAAAGCTTTCGGATTTTTCGGCTTTAATAGGCTTATCAGATTCTAAAATAGTAATCTCCACCTTTGCCTTTTTAAACAATCCGCCTGCACTGATTATCCTAATATCCACCTCGTCGATAGTCTTGCCTAGCTGTTGCAGCCCCGCTTCTATCGCCTTTTGTACCGTTTTTGCGGTAGATTCGATATTAATCATTATTTTTTGCCTCCTTTGTTGATATAATCATTGGGGTCACGCCTGCCGTACCTGACTACGCCGTCGTCTGAGACCTCTTCCTTGTGCTTTGATTTGTATATTCCGCCTAAAATAGTCGTCGTCAGTACGTTGATAAGCAACGTCATCGCCGAGCTGGTTATCATGTAAAGCGCAAATGCAGCAGTATACATAACTGCAAATACTGCAGACATCGCGGGCATGATAAGCATCATCATTTTCATTGTCTTGCCGCTTGTGCCTGTAGCAACCTGACCCGAATTTTTTTGCTGACGGCGGGTAACAAATTGCGACAAAAATGATAACGCAACCGAAAGTATTGCCAATACAAGATAACCGTTGGTGGCATAAAGATCTTTATCGTTTCTTATCCTAAGCATTACCCTGTTGTACGTATCTTTGCTGTTAAGGTCGTTTAAAACCTGCGAGTCAAGATGTCCGGCATTGCTGCTAAAATATTTAGATACATTACTTTTAAAGGTAGCAAAATCTGGTACGGCGTCCTTCCACGGAGCGTCGGCTACCCAAAGGCTTTTAATCCACAAAAAGCCCTGCTTGTTGTCGGTATAATAGTTATAAACAGCGTCTGCTGCCGAATCGTGAGCAAGGTTCAAAAATACATCTATGGTTTGCTTTAAATCTGCATACGAAGCAATCTGAGTATAATCGCTTACAACCTCCGGAAATCCGATAACAGAATTGGTGTTATAAAGAGTTCCTCCCTCTACAGTTCTGCCTATGCCGTAATCCTTTTTGCTTAATTCGGCGTTTAATTTAGCTATAATCTCCTGCTTTGCTCTGGTTAGGTCGGTGGTTTTATCGCCTGTATAATCAGAAATGGCGTTAATATCAAATCTGGCATTAGAACCGCTTATAATTCCGTTATAAAACAACGCACTTTCGGTATACACATAGTCGCCCGACGGTTTTAACAAATCGGGATTACTAAAAAAAGCAACAAACTTTTGCTTGTATTCGTAGTCTTTATACGCCGCCTCAAACCAATCGTCCGATTGCGACATATAAGACGAAATTTTTAGCAAAGCCGCTTCTTGCGCCGGAGTAATCTCTCCGTCTTCCAGATCCAAAATCATTTGCTGAAATTCGTCGTGGTTATAGTCCTCTACCAATCCGCCGTCGCCAGTCATGTTAAGGCCCGTCAGGTCGGTGTAGCGCACCGAATAAACGTCGTAGAGCTCGACGTACTGCTTAAATTCCTCGTACTGGCTGATACTGCGCATACCAGCAAAAAATGAAAAGAATATTAAAAGCGTGATTATCATGGGCAGGCAGGTCGAAAAATAGCTAAACCCCGAAGCACGCTGAAGTTTCATTTGCTCTTGCTGCAAAGCCTGCTTGTTGTTGGCGTATGTTTTTTGCAGCCTGTCCATTTCGGGTTTTAGCGCTTTGGTGATACGCTCGTTTTTCTTCATCTTGTGCTTTTGATAAAAATCAAGCGGCAAAAGCAAAAGCTTTAGGAGTACCGTAAACACGATTACCCTTACGCCGTAATTTTTTATAAAATCAAAAAGCCCCAGCAAAAACTCCCACATACCCGAGGGCCTTGTTACCCCGCTTACCGCCAGTGCGGTCAATAAATTGAATACGGTCACTCTTATATCTCCCTTTTGTCAGGATTTTAGTTTGGGCACTATCTGCCCTTTTTTCAGTATTTGGTTTATCTGCATTAATTTAAAATCAGCAGATTTTTAGGCAATTTTTGTGTTCGCAAAGGCATTTTGATTTTGGACTCCAAATTTTTTTAGTTTTGGGGACAAAAAGCCGTAATGTAGCTGCTATAAAAAATAAAGCAGGCGGTCACAAAAATGCCAAAGATGCTGATTTGAGCGTCGCGCCGGCAGGCACTAGCTTAATATAGCCACTTATAGTCTTTTTTTAAGTGAGGAATCGGGTCAAATCCGCCCTTAGCAAACGGCGTACAGCGCAACAATCGTTTTAATCCAAAAAATCCGCCCTTAATTACTCCGTGTCTTTTTAATGAATCCAACATATATGCCGAACAGCTTGGGTAGTACGGACAGCGACGGGGAATCAGCGGTGAAATACATTTTTTGTAAAACAAAACAGGGCCTAATGCCAGCCACTTAAACGAAAGCACGAATATAAAAAAATTTTGCCGTTTTTTGCGCATTGCTTTATTGCCTGCCCGCCTAATGACATATTAATTCGCTGTTGCCGTATTATCGCTCTTGTTTTTTTTCGTTTGAATTCGGCTTTAGCCTTGGCTCAATTTTTCGCATTGCTTTATTGCCTGCCCGCCTAATGACATATTAATTCGCTGTTGCCGTATTATCGCTCTTGTTTTTTTTCGTTTGAATTCGGCTTTAGCCTTGGCTCAATTTTTCGCATTGCTTTATTGCCTGCCCGCCTAATGATATATTAATTCGCTGTTGCCGTGTTATCACTCTTGTTTTTTTTCGTTTGAATTCGGCTTTAGCCTTGGCTCAATTTACGGCTCCGCCTACGTTCTGCCGACAATAACCAACAATAACCGAAAATGAGCGCATTTACACAAGCGGGCTACCCGAATCAACCGATTTAGCAAGTAAACCGGATTTATTCAGCAGCTTTTCTACCGAGTTTTTGATGTCTGAGTATTCTGCTTCTACAATCTCCTGCTTTGCCACAATAACCAGTTGAACGCCGCCAATACCGCTGATCAGTTCCCTAACGGCGGCACGCAGACGACGCTTTATCTTGTTGCGGACGGTCGCTTTTCCTATTTTGTTGCTTACCGAAAACCCGATTTTAACTCCATTAGAGCGGACACAAAACAGTTTGATAAATCTGTCCGAACATACACTGCCTTTTTTATAAATATAGGCAAACGAGCCTCGTTTTGTAAGCCTGTTTTTTTTGCTCAGCATATCCGTCCTTTTTTCGGCGTACGCCTATGATATATCGTTTTTGGCACACTTTTCTAAAGAAATACCATGTATTATTCCCGCATAAAATAGTTTAACATCTTATGATTAAAGATTTTTTAGAAAAAACTTCGAAAAGGTTCTTTTTAAACAGTTGCTATAAAAAAAGACTCTTTTCGTGTGTTTATAGCAAAAAAGATAATCCAAAAAGCATTACTATGTTGCGTCAGAATAATAGCATAAGAATCGAAACAAGACTGCGAATTAAATTCTTAAGTAAAAAAAATTGCCAAAAATGCAGGTCATAAACACTACAGACTAGCTTTTAAGACAGTTTTTTATAGCCGTGATTACAAAAAATGCTCCTGTTGATGTAAAAAACAGACACCCGCAAGATGGTTTGATTTTTTGCTAATCGTGAATAAAACCGTCCAAAATATAAAGTCACGGCAAGCGCTGCCATGACTCTAAAAAAGATACCGTGGTTTAGCCGCCCAGCTTTTTGGGTGCTACAAGCTTCCTGCCCTTTCTGCGACGACGTGACAGTACGTTGCGGCCGCCGGCAGTGCTCATTCTTTTGCGAAAGCCGTGTACCTTGGCTTTTGCACGTTTTTTAGGTTGATAAGTTCTTTTCATAGTTGTTCCCTCTGTTTAAATAAACTAGCAGCGGCATTAAACCGGCAATCCGCCTGATTTGCCGCCAAACTTGCCCTCCTATTATAAGTTAAAGCATATCTTTAGTCAAGTGTTTTAAAGCGCAACAAAAAATACTTGCGCGATTATTGCATTTTGTTTTATAATCTGTTACTATGACAGTAAATAGCACAGCATTTAGGTTAAAGCTTTTTTAATAAAAACTTCGTAATGTTTTTTAATATCAATTTGCGAATCCGGATATTATGTAATCGCCGTTGATTTTTGTAAGGCTTTCAAATTATTCTTTTAGCCAGCACTTAAAAATGTTTGTTACGCCAAGATATAATAAAAAAGATTTAGTATGATACTGTATTGATTAAAATTGTTATAATAAATGCTATTATGGTTTTTTATTTTCAAAAAAGATTAAGCCAAACGTACTATTATTTACCAAAGAGTAATATATAAACGAGGTGCCGTAAATGATTAAGGTGGACAACAAACTGCTTAGTGTTATGCGAAAAGCGGTAAACGATTACAAAATGATTATGGACGGCGACAAGGTTGCTGTGGGATTATCGGGCGGAAAGGACAGCCTTATGCTTGCCGCTGCTCTTGCCGCATATCGTAGATTCAGCCCCGAAAGATACACTTTGATGGCTATAACTATAGATTTAGGCTTTAAGGACGCCGATTTTTCGGCTCTTATTGATTTTTGCGCCGCCGCCGAAATCGACTACCACATCGAGCATACCGACATAAGCGACATCATCTTTAATCGCCGAAAGGAAGCTAATCCTTGTTCGTTATGTTCTAAAATGCGGCGGGGAGCGCTTAACAATATATTGATTCAAAAGGGATTTAACAAGCTGGCACTTGGGCATCACGGCGATGATGTGGTCGAAACTCTTTTGCTTTCGCTGTTTTATGAGGGGCGGCTATCCACCTTTGCGCCTGTCAGCTTTATGGATAAATCCGAAATCACGCTAATACGTCCGTTTGTTTACGCAGAGGAAAAAAACATTGCGGCGGCGGCTAAAAGCTTCCCCGTAATGCACAATCCCTGTCCCGCCAATCATCACACCAAACGCGAGGACATGAAGAATCTAATCATCAAATTACAGGCGGATAATCCCGGCGTAAAGGAGCGGATGCTAAACGCAATCACCCACCCAGAGCGCAACAACCTTTGGGATAAAATCAAGTTGTAAATAAGAACATTTATGTGAACCAAACTACTATCGGCTGAAGCCGATAGGTTCGACTGCGGCTGAAGCCGCCTAAAAATCTTTGTGTATGTTGAAATTGTCTGATTTGGTTTTTTCCACTTTCATCCTGATTCTTTATATATTCGCTATTACTTCATCCGTTATAATTTATATCATATGTGCAGTAACTCGATTTCCTGTAATTCTCCTTTCTCTTTTTACCTCTGCCTTAGTATCGGCTGTTAGTGAAAATCTATTGACCTAAAGCTTTCGCCTAAAGGCGAGGAATTTAACCACGTTTCGAGATATTAAAATGTCAGATTTTTGAGGGATTTTTATATTCGCTATAAAGCATTTTGACGCCATTCAGCAGAGCTAAACCAATAAAACAATGGATGAACGACAGCGTCAGCCGCAAACATCTGCCATTTCAAGCCAAGGCCCGGACAGAGCTATGTCCGTAAGCCGAATAACTAAAAAGAACCACAAAAGACATACGTCTAATAGGGCTATGTCCGTAAGCCGAATAACTAAAAAGGACCACAAAATACATACGTCTAATTTATGTTTACAGGTCTGATTATTCTTTTGAAAGCGTTTCCCAAAAAAACGATGTTTTACAAACGGTCAAATTGGATATACTACTTATATAAATTCTTATAATAGGAGATTAATATGAGTAGAAACAACAAAAATATCAGTATGGCAATTAATCTGGGTGCGGCAATCAGTGCCGCAATCGTAATCATTTCGATGTTTATGAATTACATCAAGCTTTCAGCTTTAGGTGTCACATCTTCGATAACAGGCTTTAATCTTTTTAAGAGTGACAATGCAACAACCAAATTATTTCTTACCATAGTCCTTATACTTGCGATAGCCGTTACAGCACACGGCATACTAAGAATATTAAACATATTTAACGGTAAACTATCTTCAATTATCTTTGCTGTTTTGGGAGTAGCTTTGATCATTTGCTCGATAATACTGTTTATCGTTGTCACTAAAGAGAAGGTTTTAGGCGAAACGGTAAACATTTATGACCGTACGGTTGGCATGATTTTAAATCTTATCTTTTCAATACTCGCAGGATTATGCTGCATAGGTTCATTCGTTATAAGATCGAAATAGGTTCGAAAATTATTTTAAACGTTAAACCGCTAAGGATAACAACAAATCCCCAGCGGTTTTTCTATTCTTTTTGATTTTTTTACAAAAAAATTCCGCAATTTATTGAGTCGGTCTATGCCGTTTGGCTTTAATCAGATCATACGCATATTTCACATTTGTGGCGTGGAATAATGATTCCTTGATTAAGCAAATATACAGTTTGGCTTTAATCAGATCATACGCATATTTCACATTTGTGGCGGGAATAATGATTCCTTGATTAAGCAAAACCGTCGCCGTCCAATCGATTATTCTTAAAACCCACTCGCCAATTTTTACCTTAATATCGTTCTCTATCAACTAAAGAACGACCTGATTTTTTATAACCTTAGATAAAATGCCACAACTTTGCCAAAAAATCAACAAAGCCGCTGCCGCCCTGTCAACAATCTTATAGCAAAAGCAGCTTAGAGTTTGCGGCAAATCATATAACAATAATAAGTTTCCGCCGACGCTAAATATCCCATCGTCCGCTATCATAAGTGCAAATATGCCGTTATTCGCAAGCTTTTTGCGGTTTTAATCTGCTAATTTAAACATGTGTCTATAGATTGCTATGTTACCTTCTAATTATCCGCCGATATTTTTTGCCCGCTTTTCAACGGTTTTTAGCAAGTTAAATACATCTAACCCCTGTGGACATTTGGCGACACACGCCCCGCACGAGGTACAGTTTGACACCTTGCTGCTATCCGAAAGTCCGTGATAGTTTTTTAAAAACTGCGCCGCATTGCCGCTTATCCTGTACTGATTGTAAATCGAAAAAATCAACGGAATATCCACTCCAAAGCCGCAGTCCATGCAGTAGCGGCAGCCCGTACATTTAATAGTATCCGCCTTGCGGTACTCGGCGACGGCAAGATCCAATACCTTGCGTTCGTTAGCGCTAAGCGGCTTAAAGCCGGTAAAGGTTGCCACATTATCGGTTAATTGCTCTTGATTGCTCATGCCGCTAAGAACGGTCAGTACGTTTTTAAGCGATCCCGCATACCTTAACGCCCACGACGCAAGGCTTGAATCAGGGCTATTATCCTTTAAAATTTTAGCCGCCCCCTCGCTTAAAGAGGCAAGCGCCCCTCCCCGCACAGGCTCCATAACTATCACGGGAATCCCGTTTTTGGCAAGATGATTGTACATAAAGCGTGAGCCGTAATCCAGCCAATCAAGGTAGTTTAGCTGAATCTGCGCAAAATCCCACTGCCGCCCCTCTACAATCTTTTTAATAAGCATAGGGTGGTCGTGAAACGAAAAACCCAAATGCCGGATCCGCCCCTCTGCCTTTTTTTGCAATAGATTTTCGTAGACTCCGTTTTCAAGCATTTTTTCAAACCCACGTTTATTAAGCGCGTGGACAAGATAAAAATCGAAGTATTCCACATTGCATTTTTTTAGCTGCTTTTCAAAATATTCATCAGTATCGGCAGGTTTTTTGACTAACCAATTAGGCAGCTTGTCCGCAAGAAAAAATTTTTCACGCGCAAAATTACTAAGAGCGTTGCCGATAAAAACCTCGCTCTCTCCCTCGTGGTAAGGCCATGCGGTGTCAAAGTAGTTGACGCCATGCTCAAAGGCGTACCCAATCAGCTTTTCGGCGGCTTTTACGTCGATTGCGGCTTTCCCCGCTTGCATAGTAGGCAGTCTCATACATCCATACCCTAATAGCGAAACCTCGCCCGATACCCCACCTAATTTCCGTTTTTCAATTTTGGCAGATTTTTCTGTAGATTTTCGCGCAGTTTTTAGCGTTGATTTTTCCATAACCGCCTCCTTTATTTTAAGCCAATTTTTTTCTATGATTAATATCAACTAAAAATATTCTGAATTTAGAATCTGTCCTAATGGTTGATAATAGCTTTTTTTGTTTGATAATAGCACTTTTTGAGGAAATTATGACGTATGCAAGACGTACTTAGCAACGTAATGGCAGCTACAGTCAGAAAAATGAGCACCGGCATTAAGCATAAAAACCGAAAAGTGCATTATTCAATCCATTAAATAGATTCTTATAAATAGACTCTTAGATTACTTCCAAATTTGCGGCTTGTCATTTACAAAGTGCCAATAATTACCCGATTCAGCCGGCTGAGTTTCGGAGTAATAATATCTGGGTTTATTTGAAAACAATATGTTATCGATTTCTATCTTATCCCAATCAGACTCACTTCCGTTATAAAAAACGATAAGAGCCTCGGGCGGTGATAGCGAAAAAGCTGTTCTGTCTATACTCTTAATAGATTTTGGAATTATAAGTGTTTCAAATTTTGAACTTAGTACAAAGGCAAAGGAACCGATTGTTTCGACGCCCTCGGACAAAGTAACGCTGATTATGCCCGAACACCCTGCAAAAGCCATATCACTTATATCCTTTACAGCGCTTGGAATAATAATGTCAGTAAGCGCCTTGTTACCAAAAAAGCCTCTAAGTCCTATACCTTTGATATAATCCGGTATTTCGGTGGCGATTCCTCCGTCCACTAACAGGTTGTCGTTTTTGCGGATTATGCAGCCACGGTCGCTTTTGTAGTAAGGGTTAGCTGCGTTTACCGTTACGCTTGCAGCAGGACTGCAAAACGAAAAATTGACACCGCCTATATAGGATAAACTAGCGGGTAATTCAACGCTGATAAGACTTGTGCAATAATGAAAAATCAGGGTTCCTATACTTTCCAGTCTGCTATTGTCTTCAAAGATTACCGTTTCAAGCGCAGAACAATTGCTGAAAACACTGTCATCAATACTAACCACACTGTTAGGTATAGTTATAGTCGTAATGCCGCAACGGCCAAATGCATAATAGCCTATATCGGTAACGGTATTGGGTATAACTATATTCGACGGTCCGTAACCCGAATAATTAGAGTAAAACCCACTTGCGCTAATGGCGGTCACCGGAAACCCTTTATATTCGGACGGAATAACTAAATCTATCACCTCTGCCATTCCAGTGCCGTCCTTGTCAAGATATAATGTGCCCTTTGATACAGAATAGCTTACGCCATCCTCATTTAGAGTAAACTTTAGCAAGTCCTCTAATTCGGCGTCACGCCATTTTGCGTACAGAATAATGTCGCTTGTTACTGTATCGGCATCAAAATCCCATTCGTCTATATATTCTGCATCCTTATACCAGCCTATTAGTACACAGCGGTATTTTGTGGGATTGGCAGGACGATTTATTTTTTCGCCTGCTTTTACACTTATCGCCTCAATCACGCTGCCACCCGCAGTATTAAAGGTAACGGTATATCTAGCCAATTTACCGTTTACAAGGTCGTTTAGCCACTCAAGCTCGGTACCTTCATACCCGTAATATTTTTTGTAAATTTCATATGCGCTTAGCCCGTCCTCACCATCTTGTCCGTCATTGCCGTCCTCGCCGTTTTGACCATCTTGTCCGTCATCGCCGTCCTCGCCGTTTTGACCATCTTGTCCGTCATCGCCGTCCTCGCCGTTTTGACCATCTTGCCCGTCATCGCCGTCATTACCTGCTTCACCTTTCAGCCAATTTAAAAAATCTCTCTCTGTGCCTGTAAATCCTTCGTCAAGCCAAATCTGATATGCCGATTTGCCGTCAGTACTATTACCGGTAAAATTGCAAGCCGCAAGTAAGCCGCAAGCGCTAAAAAGCATAGATACAATTATCAATAATACAGTTATTTTGCTAAAGTATTTTTTCATTAATTGTTATCCTCCCAACTTCCTATCTTCGCCATTGCAGAGCGTCACCGCAATAGTTGTCTTATCATATATTATACGATAAGACGATAGAATAATCAAGCACAATATATAACCATATAACCAACTTTCAATTCGCAAAGCAAAAGCCTTCCTTACAACCAAAGTAAAGAGAAGAAGTTAGTCAAAAGCAGTAAATACATTATTGAAATAAGGATTAATATAAAAAAAGCTTATTCGTGTAATTATCAATCAGCTTTTTTTATTGATAAGCTTTATTTTGCGATTGAATGGCAATAAACCAAAAGAATCCTACTTAAACAAAGCTTTTTTTGTAATTATCATCAGCTTTTTTATTGATAAGCTTTATTTTGCGATTGAATGGCAATAAACCAAAAGAATCCTACTTAAACAAAGGCGAATCCTGATTATGCAAAAAAATCCTTATGCGCTTTTCGATCCATTTGTCGCAGTCGCCGTATTCGCTTTTTATAAACCTTAAATGGCGGGTACGCAAATGCAAAACAACTAAAGCCTTTAGCCCTCTTGTTACGCTGTCGCGGGTCAGCCACTCGTTTTCGCCACCGGCATCAGCCTCCCCAATACCATCGCCGGATCTGCCGATAAATCCGTCACTAATCAAACCGTAAAACGTTCCTGCTAAAATCTCGTCCGTCAATAATAGCACCTCGGCGCGTCTAAATTCCCGCCTTTTTTCCAACTGCCGTTCTAAAAGCAAGCATCCCGACGTAACCAAAAACGGTGCAAGAACTCCTGCAAAAAATATAAAGGCAATTATCGTCAAAACCCGTTCCATATCCTTCTCCTTTGGTAAATTTTTTGATTAAAAACTCTCATTTGCTTAATTTTCATTGGCTTGCAGCAAAAACAATGCGACATAACTTGTGACAAAGGGCCGCCCCTTTTTTTATTATATGACGAATCCTACCTTCTAGTGAAATTATTATCTGACTGCAAAAAACAAACCCGCCAAAAATCCAAAACGGGTATCTTTTATATTGATTGACAAGGAAAATGTGTGAAAAAAATATTTTAATCTCGTTCAGACTTAATATCAAGACTTCAGACCTAATAGCAAATCAAAACGACCAGCAATGCTGGCCTGCCGCATTGTTACCGGCAACGCTCGAAAGAACTGAAAATTATCCGCCTTATGCATACTTGCCACACTACTACTATAAATGGGGCTGTTTAAATATTTGCTTTGTTTCTTATTCCGCATTTTTTAAGCTGACTTGTTTTTTTTAGTTTAATTCACTTATTCTTTTCCTTAACGCTAAAAACCATTCCTGACTCACAGACTAAGACGACGGTTACTCCGTATTAGATTAGCAGCCCCTTAAGTGACATATTGATTCCGACACTTGTAATCCGTTACTTTTTCTTAAGCGGATCCATATATTCTTTGACGCTTATTTAATCTGTTATCATGACATAAATCTCGCAGTATTTGCCTAAATCTGCTTTTAGTTTTTCTAAATATCTCTTTTATTCTGAATTTTTGGCACAAATACTATCCGATATCCGCAGTTCGACTTTGTGTGTGCCGGACTGTTGTTATCCGTTTTGGTTTGCTCTCTTCACTTGTGTGTGCCGGACTGTTGTTATCAATTTTGGTTTGCTCTCTTCACTTGTGTGTGCCGGACTGTTGTTATCAATTTTGGTTTGCTCTCTTCACTTGTGTGTGCCGGACTGTTGTTATCCGTTTTGGTTTGCCCTTCTTTGCTTTAGTTGCCGGTATCGGAACATAGCTTATTTAACAAAGGAGGGCTTTTTGTCAACATGGAACGTTAAAGCTCTCTCTGGTACCACTAGCACAGCTAGTGGTTTAATATACAATAAGAATCCACCAGCTGAGCTGGTGGATTTTCTTAGACGGGCATAGCCCTATTGGATTTGCAGCCCCTCAAGGGACATGTTGATTCCGACACTTGCAATACCGTTACTTTTTCTTAAATGGATCCATATATTCCTTGATGCTTATTTAGTCTTGTATACTCTTTGATGCTTATTTGGTCTGTTATCATGACATCGTCCTCGTAGTATTTGCCTAAATCTGCTTTTAGTTTTCCATATATCTCTTTTCTTCTGATTTTTGGTGCAAATACTATGTGGTACTTGCAGTTCCACTTTGTATGTGCTAGACTGTTATTGTCCATTTGGATTGCCCTCCTTTGCTTTAGTTGCCGGTATCGGAACATAGCTTATTTTAGCAAAGGAGGGCTTTTTTGTCACTCTGGAACGCTAACGCTCTCTCTGGTACCACTAGCACAGCTAGTGCTTTAATATACAAAAAAAACGGGCAAAAAGCGTCTTTTCTGCCCGTGTTGAAATTAACCAATATTTAGATTGCAATACATTGTCTGCAATCTGAAAAATATTTTAATATTATTTTATAATATCCTTTTTATTTATATAAGATTTTTTTTAATCTTAAAGTGAGTAGTCCCGCCGTAATAATCTTGGCCAAATCCAGAGGGATAAACGGAATCACGCACACCGTAAAAGCCTTGCTAAAGCCGACATTTGCATAAGCAGCATACCATATCGTTCCAAACAAATAGCATACGGCTACCGCTAAAGCAAGTCCCGCAAAAAACAGCAGTTTATTCTTTTTAATAAGCCTTGCCGAAAATCCCGCAATAAAGGCGGCGGGCAAATATCCCACAATGTAGCCGCCAGTCGGTCCCGTAATCGCCCCGGCCGATTTAAAGCCGGCAAAGACAGGCAGTCCGATAAGCCCCATGACGATATAAATAAGCACCGAAAGAGTCCCCAGCCTTTCACCCAACAGAGTACCGCAAACCAATACACCCAGCAACCCTAATGTTAAAGCCACAGGCGAAAACGGCAGTGGGATAGCCACTTGCGCCAAAACAACCAACAGCGCAACAAATAAAGCGCAGTATACTATCACTTTAGTTTTTGTTTTTGTATTGGTTTGATTTAAATTCATAACGCCGTTATATCCCTTTATTTAGTTTAACTAACTAAGTATATTAGATAAAACAAGCCTTGTCAAACATTTTCGTAAAAGACTACAAATAAACAATTTAAAAAAGACTCAACGATATCAAGCGGATTTTTTAAGATTATAAGACAAAAACGCTTCTTTTTGATAGTATAACGCTATCGAAAATTATTCTTTTCGCCTTATAATCTTACCTGATGCCTAAAGATTGTATTAATAACAGTTTTGACTATATTAATCAATTTTTTTACCGCATTTATAGCAAAATTTTGACAAAGGAGGAATGTCAACGCCACACTTGGGACAATACATTGTTTCTCCTTTTATTTCCTGTATTTTCTTTACGGCCTCTGTTTTTACAGGTTGGGGCGACTGTTTTTCTCCGGATTTATCAGCCTCTGTTTTATCGCCGCAAGCCGCCGTAATTTTGCAAGCATCGCCGCAAATCCCGCAATTTTCCTGTCCTTCTTCGCCATAACATAACAGATGTGTGCTTTTAAGCATAAATCCCTCGATTCGCACACCGTAATTCTCAAAAATATATCTCATTTTCAGTTCTAAATCCTTGCTGACAGGCATCAGCTTATAAGGCAAGTCTTTAACACTTATTTCGCTATCGCCCATGACGGCAACAAGCTGGTTGGATATATAATTAAGCATTCGTCCTCTAAAAAAGCCCTTGACCTCGGATAGTGACGCCTTTTGCGTAAACGCAAGCAGCTTTGACAAAAACTTTTTGCTGTCGATTATTTTTATAGCAAACACTCCGTTTAGGTCTATTTGGACGTTAACTTTAAGCACCGGATCAACAATACTTAAGACTCCCGCGGCAAACTTTATATTATAGCTATCTTCTTTTTTTACAAAATAAATGCGGCAATCCACGTGTTCGTCCACGGTAGCAAAAAGCCGTCCCTCACCCACCGCACATTCGCTAAGATTATACCTGCCAACGGTAAAACTATCCGTCATTTTGCCGTTTTTTACAAAAATCACCTCGTGTGAAAACGGAACAACAAGTTCGGTGTCGCTATCCATTCCTTTTCGTTCTTTAAGCCAAACCAGTGCATCCATCGAACCGTGATAAGTAATAATTTTCGCCATAAAATAGCCTCCTTTTAGTGTTTTTCTAAATTTTATCAATATCTTTGCAATACTTATGTAGCCGAATATATAAGTATTATATGCAAGCATTATAGCATTTATGGAAGGATTTGTCAACCCCCGGATTTTTTTTGAAGTGCAACAGGGCTTGCCACCAAAGTATTTTAAGGTTTTTGGCGAGCAGATTTTTGTAATAAAACAGTATTTTGATGGCAATAACAAACACTACCGCAAAGCAAAAACCGTCAAAAAATTAACAGAGTTTGCCGACGAATCCGGCAGGAATGCTTTAAGTCGCAAGGATATAATTATTAAAATAGAATAAAAGAAATATTAAATATTCTATTAACAGGAATACAAAAAAGCGAAACGCGGACATAATCAGGCAGGTAAAATTATTGATATATAAACAAATATATGCTATAATTGTAAAGCCTTTTAGCAAAAATACCTTGCAAGGAGCAATCTTATGTTTTTAATAGGATATTCCCTGATTAAACGAATCGTTTTTTATGTTGTATTAAGTATCTTTTGGGGATTTTTGTTTATAAGCATGTTTTCTTTTATTATGGGTTATGGATATAACGGCTATTTTTATGATTCAATATGGGCGAGCATGATTATGGCAGCAACAATTAGCGTTATATTTGAGACTATGAGAATTGTAATAATAAAGAAATATAATAAAGTCAAGCTTGAAATAGCAAAAGAACATACTGTTATATTTGATAAGCCTGCCAATCTTGTAATAGATATGAAAGGGTTTGAAGGATGGTTATTTTTAACAGACAAAAATATAATTTTTAGATCACTTAAAAAAAAGAAACCTCAAAATTTATTTATACCTATAAATTCAATTCAGAATATTGCCAAAATTAAATTGGCAGCATTTAGTATAAACGCAGATAACATTCAGTTTAGGTTTGTTGTAAGCAAAAGAAACCAAATTTTTGATTTGATAAACTCAAAAATAACCGCATCAATTTAAAAGAAACTGCGATTGAATAACACAAAACAGAACAGGGCTAAAAAACCTTGCTCTGTTTAGACTTTAATTTATCACACTTATGTGCAAGCAAAAAAAATAATAAGTTGACAGAAATTTATTAAAAATAAAAACAGCCTTGATGTATTAACAATACGAAAAAGGCTGTTGTTTTATTGACTTTTTAAGTTTTTAGCAAGATTGTTTTTGCCTATTACTTTACATTATAATTTCATGCTCAAAACAGACTGCAAAACAAATAAGACAATATAAAGATTATCTCTTACTAAATTGAGGTGCCTTACGCGCCTTTTTAAGACCGTATTTTTTACGCTCCTTCATACGGGGATCGCGGGTTAAAAAGCCTGCCTTTTTAAGCTCGGGACGGTAAGCGATGTCAGCGTTGCATAAAGCTCTTGCGATACCGTGCCTGATTGCGCCGGCTTGGCCCGTTGTTCCTCCGCCCTTAACGTTGACATATATGTCAAACTTGCCGCCGGCCGCAGTCAGCGCCAAGGGTTGATTGACAATCAACTTTAAAGTGTCAAGTCCAAAATACTCGTCGATGGTCCTTTTATTAATAACTATGTTGCCGCTGCCCGCAGGAACAAGCCTTACTCTTGCGATAGACTTCTTTCTTCTGCCTGTGCCCCAAAATTGTAACTTTTTCTTTAATATTTTAGCTGACATATTGATTAACCCCTCTTTACTAGATTAAGCTCTGCGGGCTGTTGTGCCGCATGATTATGCTGCGCGTCCTTATAAACGCGCAATTTTTTGAGCATTTTTCTGCCAATGCTGTTTTTTGGCAGCATTCCCTTGACGGCATCGTAAACGGCATCGTCACTATGCTCTGCCATAACCTTGCCAAACTTGACTTCTTTAAGACCGCCCATATAAAGGGTGTGGTGCCTTTTAATCTTGTTCTCTAATTTTTTGCCGGTAAGAACGACCTTATCGGTGTTGATAACAACTACAAAATCGCCGCAATCAACGTGAGGGGTAAACTGAGGCTTGTTTTTGCCCCTAAGTATCGCCGCCACCTGACTTGCAAGTCTGCCTAAAGGCATACCCGAAGCGTCTACTATATACCAATTGCGGGTGATATTTTCCGCATTAGCCATAAAAGTTTTCATTTTAATTATTTCCTTATCAATAAATTGCGCGGGCTTTTGGCAGTTACTAACATGTAAGCGTTGCCTTTACCCTGTTGCGGGCCGGTTTATTTCACGCTAAAACGGCTTTATATTCCGTAAAAAAGAGGACAAGCATTTTAAATGGGGCCAGCATTCCAAAATAACTTTATCTTAAAAACGAAACGCTTATGTATTTTACTAAAAAATACCGTCATTGTCAAATGATTTTAAGCCGTTTTAATTGTTTTTGCTTTTAAATCGTTAAAAACTCTTGATGTTATTCAACGATTTAAAATAAGTTGACAAAGCGGATAAAAAGCGTCGTTTTTGCCCATTTTGAAATAAAGCACTCTCCGGACTAAAGTCCGGAGTATCCGTCTCTAAGGGTTAATTTATTTATTTAATTTGTTATACTCTGCCTAAAGCCTGAATAAAAACTTATTCATCTGCCCTAATCTTAAAACTAAGAAGTAAAATTGTATTCCTTAACCGTATTTGAAGTATAAAAAAAGCGGAATCCTCTTTTTCCACCCTGTTTTTCAAAATTTTTTTTTCTTAAACAAATCTTATAGCTGACATAGACCTCAAAACATTTGCGTTTTATACGTTTCTGTTATAAAATTTATAACAGACTGGATTAGAATAAGCTTATGGCATAAGGACATAAAAACATACCTGCATAAAGACATTCAAACATTCAGACATTCAGACATTCAATCTTAAGGACGGAAAATAAATGGACATCAAACAACAACTAAGTACCGAATTTAACATTAAGTACGAATACTCGTCTAATATCGTGGACATGATTGCCGAAGGCAATACCATTCCTTTTATTGCGCGTTACCGCAAGGAAATGCACGGTTCTTGCGACGACACTCTTCTTCGTGATTTTGAGGACAGATTAACGTATCTTACAAACCTTGAAAAGCGTAAGGAAGAAATCAAAAACAGTATAGAGTCGCAGGAAAAGTGGACGGACGAACTCGCCGCTGCCCTTGATAAGGCGATGACGATGACCGAAGCGGAGGATATTTACCGTCCGTACAAGCAAAAGAAAAAGACACGCGCGTCCGTCGCTATAGAGCGCGGGCTGGAGCCTCTTGCCGACATTATTTTTGCGCAACAGCTGCAGTCTGGCAATATCACCGAGCTTGCCGCCCCGTATATCAACGAGGAGAAAAACGTACTTACCTCAGATGACGCGATAGCCGGCGCGCTGGATATTATCGCCGAGCGCATATCCGATGACGCTGCAACCCGCAAAAACTTAAGGCAACTGCTTTATGACCGCGCTTTGATAAAAGCAGCTTTCGACCCTAAGCAAGAGGACGCCGAAAAGAAAAACATCTATGAGATGTACGCCGACTACAGCGAAAAGCTGTCTAATCTGCCCAGCCACAGGATTCTTGCAATCAACCGCGGCGAAAAGGACGAAGCCCTAAAGGTAGCCGTATTTATCGAGGACGAGCCCTCACTGGATATAATTCGTGCCGCCTTTAAAAAAGACAGCATCTTTAACGGATTGATCGAAAATACTGTTTTGGACAGTTATAAACGCCTTATATTTCCTTCGGTCGAGCGGGAAGTCCGGGGCGAACTTACAGACAAAGCTAACGAACAAGCAATCAAAATGTTCGAGGTAAACCTGCGGCCGCTACTGCTTCAGCCGCCGCTGAAGGGCAAGACGATTATGGGCTTTGATCCTGGTTACCGCACAGGCTGTAAGGTGGCGGTAATCGACCAAAACGGAAACATTTTAGATCATACCGTAGTCTACCCTACTACTAAATCCGAAAATATGATAGCCAAAGCCAAAGAGGAAATCACCAACCTGATTTTAAAGCACAAAGTGGACGTAATATCTATCGGCAACGGTACGGCAAGCAAGGAGAGCGAAATCTTTATTGCCGAATTACTTAAAGACAAAAACCTTAAAGCCGGTTATATAGTAGTCAACGAGGCGGGGGCATCAGTTTACAGCGCAAGCAAACTGGGGTCGGAGGAATTCCCCGATTACGACGTTACCACAAGGAGCGCAATTTCTATTGCAAGACGCCTGCAAGACCCGCTTGCCGAACTTATCAAGATTGATGTAAAATCTATCGGTGTGGGGCAATATCAGCACGATATGCCGCAAAAAGCGCCTTACCGAGGTATTGACAGGAGTGGTAGAAGACTGCGTAAACAGTGTCGGTGTGGATTTAAATACCGCCTCTTACAGCCTGTTATCTTACGTGTCGGGGCTTAACGGCTCTATCGCCAAAAACATTGTAGAAAAGCGCAAGGCAGGGCCTTTTAAATCACGTAAGGAATTACTTAAGGTATCAAAATTAGGGCCAAAGGCATACGAGCAGTGCGCGGGCTTTTTACGCATACCGGACGGAGAGAGCGCGCTTGACAATACCGCCGTCCACCCCGAGTCTTATGATGCCGCTCAAAAGCTGCTCAAACTTTTTGGATATTCCGAAGAGGACGTAACAAGCGGCCGTGTAAAAGACCTTAACGAGCGTATCGAATCCGAAGGTATTGCAAAAGTTGCAAGCGCATGCGGAGTCGGCGAGCCTACATTACGTGATATCGCAGCCGAGATAATCCGTCCCGGCCGTGATATCCGTGACAGCCTTCCTCCGCCTCTCTTACGCGCCGACCTTATGGACATCAACAGCCTTAGCGTGGGCATGGAAATTAGCGGAACAGTCCGTAACGTAATCGATTTTGGAGCATTTGTAGACATCGGCGTACACCACGACGGTTTAGTGCATATTTCGGAGGTCTCTAACAATTTTATAAAGCATCCGTCCGAGTGTCTGACGGTAGGCCAACAGGTAACCGTAAAAGTAATAGGTGTAGAAGCCGCCAAAAACCGGATCAGCCTGTCCATAAAGCAAGCATCCGGCGCCGAGCCCCGCCGCCCCGCCCCTCCCCGCAGGGTTTTTGATAAAAACAGCGGCGGCACTCCATTAAACAATCAGTCAAATAAACCTGCAAACAGACCCGAAAAACCTCAGCCCAAACAGGAAAGCCTGGATGATATGCTTAAAAAATTGCAGAATAAGTTTAAAAAGTAGAATATCACTTTTTAACGAAATGAACTTGTCTTTATGAATGTTTTTGCGCTCATCTGCGTTATTCCTGACAGCTTCAAAAAAGACGTCTGATAGATTCTAAATATAGATTAAAACATAATCTATTTTCTAAAAACACACAAAAACAAAGACGGTTGCAGATTAAATTTCTGTAAACGTCTTTTGTTTCAAAGGTTTTACCCTTCATTTAAAAACCTATATTTCTGATTAATTTTAAGCTTCTATTACTTTTTTGCTACATTTTAATAAATAAAAAGGACATACCTTAAATTTATTTCCTTGTAATGTTTCCTCACTAATTAGATGTACCTCTATTGATTTAGAATTTAAATAATGTTATATTAACTAATATGAAAACGCATGTAGGCAGAATTATCGTATCGGCATAATGTTCTATTAGTAATGTCGGCAGTTTTAGCGTTGTCTTTTTTAAGCGGCAGAACTGGCTATTATTTAATAAATTGGGCTCTAGATACAATAAAAACCCACTATAAATTTATCCAATTAGGCTGGGGATTATTTTTGATTGAAATTTCGAGTGGATTGACAGCAGCAGTAAGTTTACTAGGATTAATCATAAGTTATATAAAACTAACCGGTAGATTTGAAAAATTAGTTTCCAAAAAAATCTATCTTATTTTTAATCTTCTTACTTGCTATTTTTTATTTATTTTCTTGGTTTCGATAAGTTGGACAAACATTGGATATGTGTTTATATTATCCTTATTTTAGTTATTTTTTTGCCAATACAGAAAAATTGTATTTAAAATCATTTTTAATAAATATGGTGAATCTGCCTAAATTTTATATCCTGTCGTTATGGCAAATGACAAACTGCTAGCGCCAACAGCACTGATCAAAGAATCCGCATTTTGTCTGTCTTATATATCGGCTGTAATTGTTATATCCGCAAAAATCATCCTTTTTAGACGGAGCAGGCTTGCACGGCTCGGGACGCTTATCGTCGGGTTTACAAGGCTTTGGACGGCAATGCTCACAACAACAATGCTCATAGCCGCGGCATTCACAATGACAATGTACTGGCGGACAAAAACATCCGCACGATTTATGACAATCTATTCTTTGATAAGAGCAAGGCGTTGGCTTGCAGTGGCACGGCTCGGGACGATGTTCGGGTTTGCAGTGGCACGGCTCGGGACGATGTTCGGGTTTGCAGTGGCACGGCTCGGGACGATGTTCGGGTTTGCAGTGGCACGGCTCGGGACGATGTTCGGGTTTGCAGTGGCACGGCTCGGGACGATGTTCGGGTTTGCAGTGGCACGGCTCGGGACGATGTTCGGGCTTGCAGTGGCACGGCTCGGGACGGTGTTCGGGCTTGCAGTGGCACGGCTCGGGACGATGTTCGGGTTTGCAGTGGCACGGCTCGGGACGGTGTTCGGGCTTGCAGTCACAATTTTTTCCTCTGCTCCATATGCTAAATAAAGGCAACAGTCTCCTAAGCGAAAATCCGCAACAACCGTCATATTTACAATTTTCTATTTGACCATAACTGTCTTTTCGGTAATCATCTTTACAATCGTTTTTGCGATCATCTCTGTACTCACATTTGTTATTTCTTTCGTATTCCATATTTTTTCTCCGTAAAAGGCTTAAAGCCCTATACTAAATTTTATGCCGCAAGCAAAATAACGTTCCTTCTTGTATAAGCAGGAACGCATCAGACTGTAGAAAACCTTAAAGATGTTTTTCTACAGTCTGATAAGCGGGCAAAACGAAAAAAAACACCGTTTTGCCCGCTTTGGATTTAAATTAATATTTTTTATTAGTTTTAATTGACTACAGACCGCAACAAGCAGATTTAAGCAATTTTCGCTCAAGGCGTTTTAATCCGAGTTTCAATATTCAATGATTTGAATATTAGCCACAGCAAGAGCGGCTAAAAAAACATAAACTACATAAGCGCGGCAGCGCAAAAAATAGCAACGGTATGTTGTTTTATAATATAGCAAGGATTATAACAATAGGTTAAGTTGCGATCAAAATGATCAAAAATTCATTTGAGCATAATTTTGACAAACTTCAGTCCAAAAAATCCGGATGGCTGAGCGGCAGTCTAATCAGCAGCTCAATTATTATGCAAAACAATGCCACAATTAAAGCGGCCGCAAAAAATCGGGCTGTCTCGGTATTGCGGTCGGCATTTTTGATAAACACTCCTATGCTGCTTTTGGTAGACACAACGATTTCGGCAGAAATCACCAGCTTAAACGACAAGCTAAGCCCGCTTGCCGTGTTTTCGATTAAACTTTTTTTCAGCGACGGCACATAGACATGTCTCACTAATCCCAGTCTGCCGCAGCCAAAAACCTTAGCTGTTTCGATAATGTCTTTACTCACGCCTGACAGTGTGACCAAAAACGATGAGTATACTACAGGAAACACGACCAACACCGATACAAACACCGGCGTAATCAATGGGTTTGTCCACAAAAAGATTAGCATAATGACAGTAACAGTGGGGATTGCCCTTACAATAGTTACGACTGGCGAGAGAATTTTTTTTATGTCAAACGCAGTGCAAAGCAGAGCCAGAAAAAATGCAAGCGCAAACGACAGCGCATATGCCTCTACGGAACGCATAAATGATCTGAATATCCGTAACCAAAAGTCGGAAGATCCAAGCAGCTTTAGAGTGGCGGACAGCGTCACCGACGGACTGCTTAGCGCAAGCGGCTTGCCGTAAGCGGCGGCGGCAATAGCCCACACCGCAAAAAACAGCACTAGTCCCAAAAGTGGATACAAAATATTTTTGAGAATAATTTTGTTTGTTTTTTTCATTTCTTTTTGTTCCTCTTCCAATCTTTTGCTTTTTTATCCGGTTTACTCTTTGACTCGCTAAAAATTATCTTTTGTCTGCCAAAAATACCTTAGGTAAGCTTGTTAACAAAAAGACATTAAGGATTTTGACGTCGGTTTTAACATAAATGTTTATTTTGAAGGCAATCGCGGAACTATTTTTGAATACCGAAGCCTTTATGGCATTAACAAGACATCAAATGGTGGCAAGACAGATATGTAGGCACTAAGCAAAAAGAGTATATTGTAGCAATTTTTGTGTAACTAAGCCAATAAGTATATTGTAGCAGAGCTGCTAAAAAATAAGTATTAAAACTAATTAAAATAATTAATTTAATTTTAAAACGGGTAAAAACGACGCTTTTCCCGTTTGCCAGTTTATCAGACTGCAGAAAACCTATTTGAGATTTTTCTGCAGTCTGACATCATAGTCTGCTGTTTGAGACTTATACTGCAAAAGCCCAAACCGAATTCGGCACTACAAAAAGATTCAAAATTCCATAAGAGTAGTGCCGGCAATCATAGAATATAGCCTGCTGTTTTGAGACTTATACTGCAAAAGCCCAAACCGAATTCGGCACTAAAAAGAGTCAAAATTCCATAAGAGTAGTGCCGGCAATCATAGAATAAGCGGATTATTAAAATTATATACCGTAATATATTCCGCTATTGGGCTTAATATTGGTTGCTCCGACCGCTTGCAAAAATGATTCGACATACTCTTTTAAGCCGCTAGTCATAGATCTTATATTGCAACGCGCTACCACCTCTTTGCCAGCGACATTAGGCATAGTGCCTTCGGCGCCCCTGATAGCGTGGCTGTTTATCGCATTTACTGCTGCCTGATGGTTATTTTCCGCCCACTCGCCCGCGCTTTCGCAAGCCGACAAAAACGCCGCCACAACAGAATTATCAGTCCCGTCCTTAACAAACAATACCGCCTGAGGATATCCGTCCATGCCGGTTGCAGCCTTCCACTCGTCCTGAATATTTATAGTCTTTTTGCCTATGCTTACGTTTGGATTATTTAAAGCGTTGGTTGCGGCAGGCTCTGCAATCAATCCGTAATCCGCTTTATTAGTATTTAGCGCCGCTATTACGTCCGAACCTTCGCCGACAAAAAGAATGCTGACAAATCCGTCCTTTGCGTCATTAGCTTTTTCGGCTTTGCGAACATTAAGACCGTTGTAGTCCAATATATGCTCAAACACCATCTGCGGAATAGCGCCCTCTCCGATTGAGGCAACCACCTTACCATCAAGGTCAGCTAAAGTGTCGGTACCGATTATAAAAAGATTGCCGTGAGTCATGACCGAGGCAATTTTGTACTTTGCGCCGGCGTTATACAGGCTGATAGCGGCGTTTGCGGGCAAAAGAGCAATGTCTGCGCTTTCGTTTTTTATATAACCGCTAATAAATTCGGGTTGAATCACATTGTAATTGACGTTTTTGCCGTCTATTGTTTTATGGTTTTCCATCATGTATGCAAGAGCAAGAGCGGTTGCACCCTCAGGCATATATACGTTTAGGTCTTCCTTTGCGGTGTCAGCGCAAGCAAACAAGCTTAGCGACATCAACAAAACGCATGCAAACGCAATGATTTTTTTCATTTATATATATACTCCTTTTAATAAATTGTCTGATTTGGTGTTTATTTATAAATCCGCTCGAACGAACACATAAATTATTTTTTTTAACTCTTACGAAAAGTATTAGAGTAACTGCTGGAATTAAACAAAACCTTTTTAACAGTTAAATTGAATCAGAAAAGTTTTTATTAAATTGTCTGATTTGGTGTTTATTATAAATCCGCTCGAACGAACACAAAAAATTTTAAACTCTTAGTAAAATGCTAAAACTCAACAAACCTGCCACGTTATTCTAACGCCTTTCTTTGAAATATGAATATTATTTTATATGTAATAGCCGGACCACTAGCGCATAAGGGTTTTGGCGTTAATACCTTTTTGCATACCCAATTTGCCTGTTACCGAATTGATGATTTTCATGTCCGAATCTGCCACAACCGTTATTGCCGACACGGCGCGCTCCTTTAACGGCAAACCCATTCTGCCGATTATTTCGTCGCCAAACTCGGATAAAATTTCGTTTACCTTAGGCACCGACTCTTTTTCTTCGACGATAATACTGATGATACACAATCTTTTTTCCATATTTTTTCTCCTTTTTAGGGCGTATTTACATAAAAAATAAAAATCATAAAGACAGTAATAAATTTCGGATAATATTTTATTTCAAATAAATGTCGTATAAAATGTTGCTTTTATGTAAACACGTTATAGAATATTTTAATATAGTATAGATGTTTTTACTTTACTCATTGTTGATATTAATTAACTTCCGACATTCACATTTGTTTTATTACTACGATAGTAACAGCCCGGCATACGCTAAAAGATAATTTTAAAAAGAAAAAATGTGAACAAAAAAAGAAAAAATCCAACCCCAAAAGAGGAAGGATAACATTACAAAAATATTAACGATTCCCCTTTACCGTCAGGACAAAATCCTTCCCGCTTAGGTAACTTAATAATAGCATAGATCTATAAAAAAGTCAAGTGTTTTATTATAATTTCTTCAATAGCAAAGTAAAAGTCTTTATTACAACAAAAGCAAAGGGAAGAAGTTAGTCAAAAACAGTAAATACATTAATTAAAATAAGATTAATATAAAAAAGCTGATTTGTGTAATTTATCAATCAGCTTTTTTATTGATATGTTTTACTTTGCAAATTGAAACTATTTATTTTATTTATAGCCTTATAGCCACCAAATAAAAAATTTTAAAGGCCCGTATTTTATAATTACGATGCACGCCTTCCATTTTCCGCAGTCTTCGCATAAATCATAATCAAGTACAACATGCCGTTTTTTGTATTTTGTTTTATGCAATTTATTAAAACATTCCAGACAAAACTCTGCCATCAATATAGCACCTATGAATGTACTATGTATAAATAGTATCACGTTTACATATATTATAGCAACTGTTTTTAAATGTATAGTATGTACAAATACTGTATTTTGGAATTAATATGATTAAATTAAATATTGAGAAACTGTTAATGAAAAATCTTAAATCAAGATATTGGCTTGGTAAGCAGTTGGGTATGAGTGATTATAATCTAAAAAGAATGATTAACGGAAAAACAACAGGAATTAGATTTGAAACTCTTGAGGCTCTTTGTCAAATACTTAATTGTACGCCTAACGATTTGTTCGATTTTTCAAAGTAGTCATTATTTTTGTAAAAACAATTTATTTTAGAATAAAGGTAGTTAAAAAAAGTATCCTTTCGGATACTTTTTTTAGTTATCTACGAATTCAAAGCGTTTTTAAGATAACATGCTTTATTCTTTTTCGCCAAACGCCTGCGCTAATACTCTTGCGCTTAACGCGACGCAATCCTTACAACTGAATTTATTGGCTTTAATTGCTTTGCAGTATACCGAACCTGCGTTTTGCGTAAAGGCATTATTGATTGATTCTAAAAAAACGACAATGTCTAAGCCCGCCTTTTCGGCAATCATAGTTGCGCCCAAAAAAGCGCCGCAAAACTCTTTTTTGCCACCTTCAAAACCGGCAGTAAGCGTCTTAGCCTCCTGCTGGCTAAGTCCGGCATTGCCGCAAAAAACCGCCGCCACCGCCTGAGCGCAGTTACAGCCGTTTCTAAAATGATTCACGGCGTCCTCTACATAATTTTCAACAGTATCGCTCATAATTTACTCCCATTCAATGGTGGCAGGGGGCTTACTGGTAATATCATACACCACCCGCCCGATATGCTTTACCTCGTTTGTTATGCGGCTGGAGATAATTTCCAGTACGTCATGAGGGATTCTTGCCCAGTCTGCCGTCATACCGTCTACGCTCGTCACTCCTCTTAGAGCAACGGTATAACCGTACGTCCTTTCGTCGCCCATTACCCCCACACTCCGGCTGTCTAGCAGCACGGCAAAATACTGCCAGATTTCCCGTTCCAATTTATTGCGCCGCACTTCGTCGCGCAGGATAAAATCAGCCGCTTTTAAGATATTTAGCTTATCCTCGGTAATCTCGCCTATTATACGGATTGCAAGCCCCGGTCCGGGGAATGGCTGGCGCATAACTATACTTTCGGGAAGGCCGATCTCCAGCCCGCATGCGCGAACTTCGTCCTTAAACAGCTCGCGGAGAGGTTCGACAATCTCCTTAAAATCTATGACAGAGGGCAGCCCGCCTACGTTGTGGTGAGATTTGATTACCGCGCTTGCGCCAAGACCGCTCTCAATAACGTCGGGATAAATCGTGCCTTGCACCAAAAAATCCACCGCGCCAATCTTTTTAGCCTCTTCCTCAAACACTCTGATAAATTCGGTACCTATGATTTTGCGCTTTTTTTCGGGGTCGGTCACACCTTTTAAAAGACGTAAAAACCTGTCCTTAGCGTCAACCTTTATAAGATTCATACCCTGCCGGTCACGAAAAACGCTGACTACGTCCTCCGCCTCGTTAAGCCTGAGTAAACCGTGGTCGACAAATACGCATATAAGGTCCGGACAAGCCTTATGAACTAACGCCGCCGCCACCGCACTGTCTACCCCGCCCGACAAAGCGCACAAAACCTTTTTGCCGCCTATTTTCGTTTTTAAGCCTGCAACTGTCCTTGCCGCAAAGCTGTCCATCGTCCAGTCACCCATAGCCCCGCAAATATTATATAAGAAATTGCGCAAAATCCTGTCACCCTGAGCGGTATGCATTACCTCAGGATGAAACTGCACTCCGTAAAGCTTTAAGGCAAGATTTTCAAACGCCGCCACAGGGCAGGTATCAGTGGTAGCCGTTACAGAAAAGCCGGCTGGAACTTTATTGATATAATCGGTGTGACTCATCCAGCAAACAGATTCGGTTATTCCGTGCATCAAGCCTAAAGTTTTTTGCGGCTTTAATGTTTGCTTCCCATACTCTCTCGGCCCGCTTTCGACGACGCCGCCAAAGCTTAGCGACATCATTTGCGCGCCGTAGCATATGCCCAGTATAGGAACGCCTAATTCATATATGCGCTTGTCCGCAAACGGGGCATTTGCCGCATATGCGCTGTTAGGGCCGCCGGTAAAAATAATTCCGACCGGATTTTTTTGCTTGATTTTTTCTATGGACGTATCAAACGGAACAAGCTCGCAGTAGACGTGGTGTTCACGTACTCTGCGGGCGATAAGTTGGTTGTATTGTCCTCCAAAATCCAAAACTAAAACTGTCTGATTCATATTATTATTCCTTGTGTGATTTTTAAATTTGTTTTCGTTTGTACCTGTTAATAAATTGCATTATATCCGCTAAATTATTATGCGGGCTGACATCTGCTTTAAATTTATACCGCTATCTTTTTTAGTGGATTTTCTTGCCAAACTTTTTGTAAAATAATTGATACAAGTATGACATGCCTATCAAGGCTAATCCAAAAACGGTGTAAATTACAATTCTTAAAGGTAATCCTAACTGCCACGTATCCAACAGCGCCAATTTTACAATAGACAATGCGGCAAAAGCTAAACCAAACCTTCGCGTAAGCGGATCTCTAAAATACAATCCCAAACCGATTAAAAACATCGACGCAAAAATGTAGGTTATGCTAAAGGTTATATTATAAAATTTTAGACGATACTGAACCAGCAATATATGAGTAAATATAATTATGACATAAAAGGTTGCCGTTACTAAAAAGCTAAAATCTTTGCGTTTAGTCACTTTAAAGTACAAGTCAAACAAGGCGCATAGCGAGGCGGCGGTTAGCAAAATAATTAAAAAGCTAACCCCGAACGCTTCTGCTTTTATCTTTCCGTCTACTGGTGAAAGCGCATTTAAGCGGAATGAATTTAGTATAAATAAAGCAAAAATATTAACCGACCCTAAATATATACTGATATGCTTAAAAAGCCTGGTTTTAAATAATATCGGTAATAATACCGCAAATCCAAAGCCCGCAAGAATCATTAAACCAATCATACTATATAAAGCGGTGCTTTTAAAAGCCAGATTTGCATTAGCCCAGTCAAAAATTTTGTAAATAAAATAAATTACAAAGCCCCAAGTATTAAGATAAACCGCTCCGGAAAATAAATGGGCAAGCGATATGTTTTGGTCACGATAAACCTTATCGCGATAAATCTTATTGCTGTTTGTTAAAATCCCAATGTTTATAAAGCGTTTATAAACGCAAAGTCCCACAAGTATGATTCCTAAAAGCGTAATAACCGCATATTTATAAACAAAGATGTTTGAAGACCCCGCCATATTAAAATTAAATACTAAATCAATAACTATAAAATTCCAAAGCGCAATAATAAATATGGTAAGTCCTGTATAAAACGCCATCTTGCGCCCTTTTAGCATGCCGTAAATCAATAGCGCCGCTCCCTGAAGCAACCAACCGAATGTAAACCATGTCGGTCTGCTTTCGACTGCAAGCATAGGCGGAAACATGAATATAAAAGCTATTCCTACCAGCCAGAATAAAGTTTTTACATTAAATTCTAAAGTAAAAAATTTGCGTATTAAGAAATACAGCCCAAAATATACTGCGGCAAATACAAGCGCCAAACACGCCGCATAATCGCCTATACCGTAAACATAAAACATTATAAAAAGCAAAGGCATACTTATAAGCGTGTTATAGAGTATCAGCGCAAAATCTTGCAAGTTAAAACGGGCTTTTATGCGTATGTTGGTAAGAATAGGCAAAATAACATATATCGAAAAAGATAAAAAAACATAAATCAGGGCAGAGGCTTCCATAATGCTAAAGCCCTTCTGTGATAAAACAGCGACGCTAATCGTGATATAACACAAGCCTACTATGTTAAGTATAAATGCGATAAAATTAAGGATTTGCCATTTGAATTTTGTGCTTAACAAAAATCCTAAAACCGACAAAACCAAAAAGAATACCATCGAGGCGTAAACAAACTCGCCTTTTCCAAAGCTTGCCGCCATTATGGTAATCATGGGCAGATATCCGCCGATTTGTGCAAATATCGCTACTGACTGGCTCTTGAATCTGGAGGACAATAAATAGCCTATGCCATTAATAACCATCAAAATGGCTAAAGCAATCCATATACCGCCCATGCCGTTAAATACTTTTAGACTAAAATAGCTTATGGCAAGCGCCGCATAAAATAATCCGATAGAGAGCGACAGTATCGTTATGGAAAAAGGGGTGCGTTTTTTACGGTTTAACAGCAACGCAAAGATAAAAACCCCCGTCGCTATTGAAAAAAGAAAGAGGCATTTAAGAATATTGTTAAAGCGGTCATACGCCAAATAGCTTAAAAAGATTACCGCAATAATGATTAGCACCGCGCCGATTTTGCCAAGTAAGCTTGCTCCGATAAACCTCTCTACATTAGATTGTTTTAAAACCTTGTTTATTTTTTCC
The DNA here is from genome assembly GCA_023690525.1 of Holotrichia oblita. Taxonomy (NCBI): domain Eukaryota; kingdom Metazoa; phylum Arthropoda; class Insecta; order Coleoptera; family Scarabaeidae; genus Holotrichia; species Holotrichia oblita. Next base: position 131,380 of record JALQSN010000052.1, read on the forward strand.
TCATCAATTTTTTGATTTTCTATCGGATCAAGCTTTGCTTTAACAACAATTTTCGATTCCGCGGCTTTTGCGCGGTATTCCTCTCGCAAAATGCGCGATTCCTCTGCTATCTCTTTTTCCAATGTGTCAATTTTGTCAAGCCAATCCTTTTTGTGTTCGTTAAACTCATAGGTGATTGCTTTTCTGCATGTTTCAAATCTATTTTTAACATCTCTTTCGCATTTGGCTAAAGCGTTGATTCCGTTTTCCGCTCCGTCGTCAAAATAGGCGTTTAACTTTGCCTCGCTATTTTTTAAAAAGCGTGATTTTTCCGAAGATATCTGACTGGCAAGGGCTTCGGACAAATCCATGTTATTAGCCTCAAGCTGTTTGTTTTTTGCTTTTTCATCGGCATAGCTTTTATTCAAAATATCATTTTCGGATTTTAATTGTTCGATTTCAGAAACAAGCTTGTCGCCGTCAAAATCCCTCGTCTCTTTGGCGATTTCCTCTACCAGCAAGCTTTGTTGTTTTAACAATTGATTCAACTTAGATATATTTGGCATAAAAACCTCCTTATAAATGTCTTTTTTGATGATAATTTTCATTAATCAAAAATTTTTTGAGCATATATTCATAGTTATAAAAGGATTTTTTGAGGAATTTTGGATTTAACTACAAATGCCCTCAACAATTTAACGCGGCGCTTTGTCAGACATTGACGATATTTATCAAAACTAAATTAGGAAAAAATAAAACTCAAACGGACAGAAAATCCGAACGATATATTATTCAATCTATAAATACAAAAATCTGTTTTAAAATTTTTGAATAATAAACCTGTATTATACATCAGTGTAGAGCATTGATCAAAATTTCAATTCTTCAATTTTAAATTCCTTCTGCGGCTAAACTACAAGGTACCACAGAATTTGTCCGTTTTTCCCAACCATTGCAAACAAACTATAATCCCCTGATTAATAACATTTAACAATTGTTCCCGCTTACCAATCCGTCTTTATGCGGGTTATAACATAAAGATGGCGGGTCGGTCCTTTGAAAAAACCGCAAAATGTCGTCGCTAATACGATAATGTACGCGTGAATAAAGCATCATATGCGATGCGTCGGTATAAACAATTGTACGCACGTCGTTGTGGCGGCAATAGCCGACTACATGCCGTACCGAGGCAAACGGAACAAGCTGGTCTAACTTTCCCCACAATATCAGCACGGGACAATATATGCTGCTTAATTCTTTATTGCAATTTTTGACCACCTTACTAAACTGCGCAATATTCTTAGGCGTATATTTTTTTACGATAGAGCCAAAAAACCGCTTAAGCGCATCTCCGATATCTTTCCACATCTCCTTATTGGTTATATTGTATTCGTTACGTACTGCCTTCCCCTTTTTTTTAGCACGCTTATCGCGTCTGTAGTTTGAAAAATATTTAATGGTACTAAAGATAAACCACGGAGACAGAAATTTAATGGCCGGCGCAAGCAGAACCAGCCTGTTTACCTTGCGTTTGCCTGCAAGCATGGCAGCAAGCGCTCCGCCCATCGAAAAACCGATTACGTCCACAGTTTGATGGCGTTCTGCCAGTTTGTCAAACGTCTCTGTCACAAATTGAATAATTTTTTTATGATCCAGTTTAGACTTTTCCTCGCCCTTGCCGTGAGCGGGAAGATTTTGGCAAACCACCTCGTCGTATCGGGACCAAAGATAAGGCACAAGCCGGCCGAAATCATTTTGATCGGAGGCAAAACCGTGAATTAATAAGACCGCTCTCATAATCTCTTTTCCCCTCTTTGTTTGCTTTTCTCCTATTTATAGTTGCTCTTAATAGAATATTTTCATTAATATTTCAAAAATTTTATCAATAGGTTTTTCTTTATAGATCATTATTACAGCAATAAACAGTACCGTTTTTAGTTAAGATTTTGATAAAACTGTTAAACGATTCGTATATTAATAATTTCAAAATCGTGGTTGTATAATTGCCATAGTTTTTTTTGTTTGGCTTGGCTAAATCATTCTTTTACGCACTAAAAACAAACTAAAATGATTGTTCAATCAAGATTAACAGAAAAATATTAGGCAACTAAATCTCATAAAGAATTATAAATTACTATAATAAAAGCTTCAAAAACGGTATTTTTTATTTGGTAAAAAAGATTAAGCAACAATGCGATACTTTTCTGCTGTCGGAGTGACAAAAGCATTTATTTTTAAAAACCTTATTCGGTAAGGTATGCCATAAGCAATTTATATGTGGCGACAAGCCCGTCGGTATGAGTGCGCTCCATTCCGTGCGAGGCGTGAATCCCTGCGCCAATCAAGCAGCCTCGGATTTCACGGCCCGCCCTTAACATTGCGGTTACATCCGAGCCATAGTGCGGATAAATATCCACCGCATAATTAAGATTTCCCTTTTTGGACAAATTAATCAGGCGGGTAACCATATCGTAATCGTGCGGTCCTGTGCTGTCCTGTGCGCAAATCGAAACATCGTATTCAGTACATTTTAAGTCTAATCCGACACATCCCATGTCCACCGCCAAAACCTCGGTAAGTCCCTCGCCGTACGACGAGCCGCCGTGGCCGATTTCCTCGTGAACGGTCAAAATAATTTTTGTATCAAAGGCGGGAGGGTTAGCTTTTAAAGTGCGCATAGCCGCAAGAATAACCGCAACGCTCGCCTTATCGTCCAAAAACCGCGATTTTATAAAGCCCGATTCGGTAATGGTAAATTTAGGGTCAACCGCTACATAATCGCCCGTCTCAATGCCAAGCTTACGAACATCGGCCTCTGAGCGGACTTTTTCGTCCAGTCGGATGTACATATGTTTAGCGTCGCGCGTAGCAGAGCTTGCATCGTCGTACACATGCGCAGAAGGGCTTGTGCTTAAAAACGTGCCGGTATATACCTTACCATCACGTGTATATATGCGGCAATATTCGCCGTCTACCGTAGGCAACAGCAATCCGCCTACCGTCACAAAGCGGATAGCTCCGTCTCCCCCGATCGAACGCACCATTGCGCCTAATGTATCAATATGAGCGGTAATTCCCACCTTTTTGGCAGAAGACCGTCCCTTTATGTCCACCTCTAAACAACCCTTATTGCTGATAACAGGGTTAAATCCCATATCCTTTATTATGCCGGCCACCTTAGCGGTCACCGCCCTGCAAAATCCGGACGGACTATCGATTTCAACAATTTCTTTAAGAGTGCTAAGTATGTATTCTGCATCTATTTTCATATTAATTCTCCTCCTATTTTTCCTTAATTTTATATCACCTTCATTATATAATAGTAAATGATTTTGCACAAAAAAAGCAATTACTTTTGTTATATTGGATTTTTTCTTTCTTAAGCTCTGTTAAATGTTTAACTTATAAAAAACAATATCGTTAATCTTATCTTTTAACACGCCTTTTTTAAGCTGCCAAAACTTATTTTTCCAACTTATTAGATGTAAACAAACGGGGTTAGATATACATAGGGACACAAACTGCATTAGTAAAAAACCAATCAAAAATTAAGCTTAAACAGCAAGCTCGTGATAAATAATTAAATTTAACAGAAAAGAGGTCACGCATAAATTATAGCATAACCTTTTTGATATAAAAGAATAACGATTGCCCACCTATCCCGCCGGTGTATTACGGAGTCTTGCAGGGCGATTTCGCATGCGCCCGCAAAAAACTGTTTCAAGCGTCCTTAAATGACGATTTGTGTTGGCTCTCTTGCTAGTTTCTTAAATCTGCCACAATTCGGTTTGTATTAAATAATAAGTCAATGCCTTCTTCTATGGTTTTAACAAGTATATCCGAGCAAAAGAGTAATTTTGAATACAATCCTTCCTCGCCCAGAACGGCTATTGATAAGCCGGCTATTTTGAACATTTCGATATCATTAAATCCGTTTCCGAAACAAACACAGTTGTTTGATCCAATTTCCGAAACGATGTTTGCTTTTTGGATTTGAGTTGATACTTCACCGCTTGTTAAAATTTTTAAGCGTAAAGGTAGCTTTGCGCACTGCTTGGCTGCACTTCCGTTTGTATCCGCTGTCAGTACATATATTGATATTTTTTCAGCCAGCCTAATTAGCTTTGCTTTAATTTGCGGATTAATTTCGCCGTTTAATGCGATTGTTCCGTTATAATCGAAAACGGCATTTTTTATCTCAATTACATCTCGGCCCGGAATCTTTATTTGCATGGTTTTTTATTCCTTAAATTTTTATTGCTGTATAGGTTTGAGCTTTCACAGTATAGCTATTAATTCTATCGCTTGTCAAGTTTTTAAAAATGTGCAGACTAACCACTATATCAGTAATTACTATCGATACTATAACCTGTATTAATATTTACTATCATTGCTTACCAGTAACTTGATTGACATTATATTGCCGCGTTAATATAATTAGAAGTAATAAAAAAGGAGAACAAAAATGATTAAAAAACTAACCAAAATCGGGCTGGTAATGCTTTGTATAATTATGGGAGTGTCAGCATTTGCTGCCTGTGGCGACGAAAAATTTGACGAAAACAAAGCGATTGTCGTGGTTTCGAGACAAGAGGGCAGTGGTTCGAGAGATGCCTTCATGGAGCTTGTTTATGGAAACGAAAAAATCGATGGAATTGAAAAATACAAGACTATAAAGTTGCCTACAACATATGTCGAGCATAACACTTATTTGGAGGTATTCAACAAGGTTAAGACAGACCCGCAGGCAATCGCATATGACAGCTTTGGGTATGTGACCGACGAAGTTAAGACGCTTACGGTTAACGGTATCGCCTGCACTGACGAAAACATTAGCAATGGTACATATAAGCTAATGCGTCCATTCTCAGTGGTTTACAAAGAAGCTAACATGACGGGTGCAAACGCAAAATTTTTAGAATTTTTAACCTCGTCCAAAGCTCAGACTATGATTGCTGCCGACGGTCTAACCGGTGACAGTACCCGCACCACGGATTATGTTGTACAATCAGGTCTGACCGGAACGGTAAAAGTCTCGGGCGGTACGACTGTTAAATTGCTTGTGGACAAGCTTGCTGAAGAGTTTATGAGACTACAATCCGGCGTAACGGTCCAAGTTGCCGGCGGCGGTAGTGGCGTAGGCAGAAACGAGGTTAGAGACGATGTTGTCCATTTTGGAATGGTAGGCACCGCAGTTACCGCCGCTCACATGACCGATATGGAGTCTAAGGGCGGCACGATAGTTGTCACAAAGCTTTGCGATGACGGAATTGTTGTTGTCGTAAACAAGAAAAATCCAATTAGCAACATAACGACTGAACAACTGCAAAATATTTACAACAAAGATGCTGCTACTAAATATAGCAATTGGGCGGCGCTAATCGCGGCACAGGAGTCGGCGGAATAGTCAATCTGTCTAAAGATTGGTCATATTGCAGCAATGCGATGCGGCAATACAACGCAGAAAAAGCATGAAACTAACCCGTAAAAAATTAATAAAAATAAGGGAAGCAACGATGAAGGGAGTATTCCTCCTTTCATCGGTTTTCTCTATTTTTGCGCTCGCTATAATCATTGGATTTTTGCTTTACAGCTCAATCCCCGCTTTCCGTGAGATTGGTTTTTTTAAGATTTTATTCGGCAGAGTTTGGCATCCCGGTTCAGAAAAGTTTGGAATTGTGCCTTTTATACTAGGCTCGCTTTACACAACAATCATGGCAATCCTGATAGGCGTGCCGCTTGGACTTTTTACGGCGATATTTTTATATAAGTTTTGCCACAAAAAGCTTGTGGGTACAATCAGACAAATTATTAACCTTTTGGCAAGCATACCGTCGGTGGTATACGGCTTTTTTGGACTATTGTTTGTCGTACCCTTCCTGCGAAGAATTTCCCCTACCGGTATCGGCGAAGGAATATTTGCCGCAAGTATAATCTTGTCAATCATGATTCTGCCTACCATTGTCAACTTAAGCTTGAATGCCCTGCACGCCGTTCCTAAGACGATTTATGAAGGTGCACTTGCGTTGGGGGCCACAAAAGAGCAAGCTGTGTTTAAGGTGGTGCTGCCTGCCGCTAAGAGCGGCGTCTTTGCTTCGGTAGTGCTTGCAATCGGACGGGCAATAGGCGAAGCCATGGCGGTTTCCATGGTAATCGGGTCAAACAGTAACATTCCCAAAAGCTTATTTATGCCTGCCAAAACCATGGCGGTGACTCTCGTCGGTGTTAATGAAGTTTCGGGGAAGCATTTAAGCGCACTGTTTTCTATTGGTTTGGTATTATTTTTATTTGTGCTTATTTTGAACACTATCTTTGCACTAATAAGAGACCGCAAAACAAAGGATAAGAATAAAACCAAACCGGAGCGCAAATCTAAATTTTGCTTGCCTAATCTCAAGCCGGGATACTCTAAAACAACCAACAAAGTTATGAGAATTATCTCGTATGCTACAGCAGTACTGTCGGTAATTGCATTGCTGGGAATAATTGTCGGCATATTAATACAGGGCTTGCCGTATGTTAACCTGCATTTTATTTTTGGCAAATATACTACTAGTAGTCCCACCCTTGCAAGTGCTTTAGTCGGCACATTTTATCTAATACTCATATCCATTCCTATTGCAGTGCTTATTGGTGGTGCGACTGCAATTTTCCTTGCGGAATACGCGTCAAAATCCCGACTTGTTAAATATGTTAAAATTGTCATCGAAACACTGGCGGGGATTCCAAGCATAATTTACGGCATATTTGGTTATGCCGTGTTTGTAGTTGCATTAGGGCTAGGAAAATCGCTGATTGGCGGGGGCTTAACCCTATCAATCATGCTTTTGCCGATAATTGTAAGGACGGTCGAAGAAAGCCTGCTTGCCGTTCCGACAAGCCTTCGTGAAGGGGCATATGCATTAGGTGCGGGTAAAGTTAGGACGACATTCAAAATAGTGCTGCCGTCCGCACTCAGCGGAATAGTGTCATCTATTATTCTGGCAGTTGGCAGAGTAATTTCTGAAACGTCCATGCTAATCCTAACAATTGGAATGATACCCTTAATGCCCACAGGCATCGAAAGTGGCGGCACCAGCCTTTCACTTAGTGTCTACTACTTTTTCCAGGACGACAATTTTGACTTAGCGGCTGCAGCTTGCGTCGTGCTGCTTGTACTTGTTACGGTAATCAACCTTGTGGCAACACTGCTAGGAAAGCTACTTACCAAAGTAAAGGGGCAAGAATAATGGAAAATATTTGTATCAGCATAGAAAACCTAAATGTGTTTTATGGTAATCTTCAAGCACTGAAAAATATTAACATGCAGATTGCTCAAAAAAAGATTACTGCACTAATCGGGCCGTCGGGTTGTGGAAAATCCACCATGCTTAGGTGCTTTAACCGCATGAATGACCTTGTTGACGGCTGTAAAATAACAGGCAAAATCCTAATCGATGACATTGACATTTATGGTAATATCGATGTTAACGATTTAAGAAAAAAAATTGGAATGGTGTTTCAAAAGCCTAATGTTTTTCCCATGACGGTTTATGACAACGTTGCCTTTGGGCCAAGAACCCACGGAATTAAAAAGCGTGCCGAACTTGACCAAATCGTGTTCGACTCCTTAAAAAATTCCGGATTGTGGGATGAAGTTAAGGATAGACTTAATAAATCGGCATTAGCGTTATCAGGAGGACAGCAACAACGAGTATGTATAGCGAGGGCGCTTGCGGTTAACCCGAAGATATTGCTTATGGATGAGCCTACCAGTGCGCTTGATCCGATTTCGATGAACATAATTGAGGAGTTGTGTAACGAGCTGAAGCAAAAGTATACAATAATTATTGTGACGCACAATATACAACAGGCAGCAAGAATTTCCGATAAGACCGCATTCTTTTTACTTGGCGAGATGTTAGAGTTTGCCGAAACCGGCAAGTTACTCTCAGACCCTCAGGACGAAAAATGTAAACAATATATTACCGGTAGATTTGGATAAAACTTTTTCCACAAAGTATAAAAAGTTTAAAGGAAGTAAGATGTCATGGAATTTAAGCAATTAGAAATTTACATAAAAGCCTACGAGCTTAAAAGCTTTTCTAAAACGGCTGAAGAAATTTTCTTGTCGCAACCGTCAGTCAGCGCGCATATAAATTCGCTTGAAAAAGAATTGAAAACGCAGTTGATACATCGCTCTAACAAGGAGTTTGCGCCGACAAAAACAGGCAAACTGTTTTATGAATACGCAAAGGAAATGCTTGCTCTCCGCGATAAGTCCATAAAGAAAATAAAAAGTGTGTCGGACTATACTACAGGATGCATTGACATACTTGCCTCGTCAGTTCCGGCTCAATATATTTTGCCGGAGGTGCTTAGCGCATATCATAAAATATATCCCAATGTGAACTTCAATATAAAGCAGGAGGATACGCAAAAGGTTATTGAGGGCGTTTCGGCAAATGAAAGCGAAGTCGGATTTGTTGGTTCTAAAATTGACTCATTGACAAAATGTTTATACGAAAACCTAGTGTCGGAAAAACTTATATTGATTGCCCCGCGTGAGAAACGTTTTGAGAACATAAAACAAGGAGATATAGCAAACCTCTTACGCAATGAGTTTTTCGTCATGCGTGAATCTGGTTCAGGCACAAGGCAAGAATACGAAGAATACCTCCGCAATATCGGCGTCAAAATCAGCGAATTAAAAATCAGCGCGTACTTCAACAACACTCAAAGCATAATCCACGCCGTCTCCGGCGGTTTAGGACTCTCTATCATCTCAGAGCTTGCCGCCAAGCAATATATCCAAAACAAAATGATTACTCCGATTCAAATTGAAACCCCCCTTCTAAGACACTTTTATATTGTGCTAAAAAAGAATTATACAGTATCTGCCATTGTAGATTCGTTCGTCAAATTCGTCAGAGAATTTAAGTTTAATACTTAACCTTGCTACTAACATAGTATGTTGCCCGCCATTCAAACAGAATCTGTTTGAATGGCGGGCAACAATGACTTCATTTGAATATCTAATTCATTTTTTCTGCTTTGACTTTCAAAATTGTATCTGCTAAATTATGATTATGAATTGCTTTGTTTAATATTTAAAGTTAAAAAAGAAAAAATGAATTAGATCAAAAATTTTCAAACAACCCCGCTTAATATCCAAAAATTGTGCTTTATTTTGGCCTCTAATTAGAATGAATTTTTAAAGCTTATCCTTATAACAAAACAAACGGCGGCTATGGCGATAACCATACCGCAAGCTGTCAAAATCCATAGCAGTAATGCCGAAGGCTTGTTAGTTGTAATTACGGTTTCGCCGCTTACGGATCCTGCGTAAAAATTTGCGCTTTCTTTATATCTAAGAATAAATTTGTATTTTGTATCAGGTTTTAAACCGGTAAATTCGGGGGAATCCTGCCAATTAGCTCCGCTGTCCATCGAATATTCCGTATTTAGAACCGTTTTTAAAAGAATACTATCCTTATTAATTCTTTCGGCTTCGGGTTTTTCGGGAGTTTGGCCATTTACCGCTTTCGCCGCTGATATCATAAATTCGGCGGATTCTGCTCTGCTATAGTTTTCGTCTTCAGCTTTAAACGCCTTTACTACGATATTGCCTGCGCCCGTAATCCTGATTTTACCGTTTACAATAGCCGCCGGCCCGCTTAAAACGATATAATTTACGGTCCCTGTTCCGCTTCCTCCCGTAAGATTCAATTCAAAATCAGGGTCTCCAAACACCGCCGCCGCGGGTCCTGTAATAAAAAGCGGATTCTGAATTGATTTTACAACATATTTAATTCCCTCAACAAAAAATAGCTTGTAAGTGTCAGAGGATAAGGTTCCTGCTGTGATATTGTATATTCCGCCTGCGGCGGGCTGAGGTGTATCAATTTCTAAAGCTCCCGATATTAAATCCTGATTAGATGACGCGACTTGCGACCAATCAATATCATAAGGTATATTGCCCGGCAATCCGTACGAATAATCTACTATTACTGTGCACGGAATAATCAAAACGGCTTCTCCCTCCGCTTTAAGATACGGCAAGGTAAAACTATCAAAAATCCCCCAATAATCAGCAAAATCCCAGCCTGCATCCTGGTATATTGATTTGGTATAAAAGTCAGCGTCTAAAAGACCGTCTGAATTTGTTAAAACCGGAACCGTGTCATTTTTTCCTATCAGGGAAAGTTCGGTGTTTTTTTCAGAATTATAAAAGCAATTGTTAACCAAGCCTTTGTTAGGATCGGCTACATATGCCCTGTTAAAATTCCCCACCAATCCGCCGGTGTTTGTATCGCCGGCTATAATACCTGCCGAAAAACTACCGGTTATTACGGGCGTAATTTTTGTCCAATATGCCGTTACCGTTCCTACCAGCCCGCCCACATTACTTGTTCCGGTGATTTCCCCCGAGGAATAACATTTTTCAATTGTTCCTTCGGATTCGCCGGCTATACCCCCTATACTGCTTGTACCTGCAACAATGGCGGACGAATAACAGCCCGTAATTATCCCGTTTGACGATCCGGCTATGCCTCCGCCCGCATTGAGGCAGTTTACAGTACCAAAAACGCGCGAATTACTGATTGTACCGTCGCTTCCGCCCGCAATGCCGCCTCCGCGCTTTGATGCGGTTATTTCGGCATGGACAGTGCAATTATCAATGACGTTGCCGCTTGACGAATAGCCTGCAATACCTCCGACTAAATCCCCGCCGGTAATTTTTCCTTTAACGCTGCAGTTACTTATAAGACAATTACGATAAAGAGTTGTTGTAAGCCCTGCTGCTGTAAGATTTGAATTAGTACCTGTTATCCCCTTGTCATCCAGCACTAGCCTAAGATTTTTTATTTCTGCTCCGTCCAAAGAACCAAAAAACGCACCGGATTCCCGGCTTAACCAAATCCCGCTGACAGTATGATTTTCTCCGTCAAACTTCCCTTTAAAATAAGAGCCCTTCCTTACCGGAAGCCAGCCATCACCGCCCCACGCCGCATATCCGGCGCCGGATGTAAGATAATCCGTCATATCAATATCATTGATAATCCTTATGTGCTTTCCGGCAAAATCGTCCGTTACAGCATCTAAAGTAAACTGCGCAAGTTCTTCAGGCGTGCCTATAGTATACGCGTCATCCCAGGATTCCCCTTTTAATGCGTTTGCTTTATTACTAACCGGATCATGTATAAGAAATAACGAAATAACAAGACCCGTCAGGATAATTACTAATATTTTTGATAATAAAAATTTCTTTTTCAATCCAAAATTTCCGATATATAATTTATCTTATTATTGATATTTTATATCAAAATTATTTGAGATAATTCAAAAAAATAAAGTAAAAAACCTTTAAAATACCGATGATTTTTTGATATGGCATTTTAATGGTTTTGCTAAATATGCTTGTTTTAAGCGCGGCAATGACTTGTCAATTATTTTCGCAAAAAAAAGATAAATTGCCTTTGCAGCCAAAATATTGTGACGAGAGTACTGCCAAGTGCATTAAAAAAAAATTTGACAAGCGGTTTTATATAAAAGCATCAAAAAATCAATTATTTTGGCCAATAGCCATTCTTTTGAATACAATAAATTATATATATTCGCACCCACGCATTTGTTTTATCGTTTTTACATATGAACAACCATTTTTAATCTTCTCTTCAATCCGCAAAGTAACATATCAAAGCTGATTGATAAATTACACAAATCAGCTTTTTTATATTAATCTTATTTTAATAATGTATTTACTGCTTTTGACTTAACTTTTTCCATTTGCTTTTGTTGTAATAAAGGCTTTTACTTTGCGAATTGAAGTAATTTTCTTTGCGCGTTTGACATATTCAAAATATTTTATTATAATATTAACTTAGAAGATATACATTGATATTTAAAATCTGATTGTTTTTTTATGAAAAATTTATATTTTTTTGTAAACAATGATGAAAGGCACGGAGGTTTTAATAATGATGAACTCTCAAAGATTTATCAGCACGTTTAACCTGCTTGACAAGACCATACGCAGCATTTATAACATAAGAGGCGGTTTGGGTTTTTCTGAAATGATACGTCAAACCAGCAATAAGAATGCCTTTTTAAAGCATTATGAAGATGAATTGTATGATTATTCACGGCTGCGTAACGCCATAGTGCATAATGCGATAGGCAACGATGCGATTGCGGAACCGCATATCAAGGTCGTTGAACGGCTGGAATACATATTAGAGCAGATGCGTAAGCCTCCGCTTGTAATTGATGTTTTGCAGCAGGAAAAGGTATTGACCGTAAACGCCTCTGACACATTGCAAACCTTTCTCATAAGCTCGGCCGAGGACAATTTTACACATATGCCCGTTTACGACAATGGCAAGGTTGTCGGCGTAGTAAATCCAAAGCATGTCACCGAGGCACTGGGCGAGGAAATACTCAAAAACGGTTATATCGCAAAGGAATATCTCTCATCTGTAACGGTCGGCAGGATAATGGGCAGGCAGTCGGCTAATTATATCTTTGAATCGGCTCACCTTACCGTCGAACAAGCAATCACGCATTTTCAGGATAACAGGCGCTTAAAGGCAATACTTATGACACATGACGGCAGTATGACAGAGCCTGTCCTGCACATAATCACGGCTACAGATGCGGTGGAATTTCAAAAACGGCTTTTTAGTTAAACGTAAAAATGTTCTGCATATTCAAACGAATTTCAATGTCTTTTAAATTTAAAAAACTGGTAATAAAGTTTGATAATTTTGTTAAGTAAAAGCAAATCCTTTGATATTGTCCTAAAACAGTAATTCAGAAAAGTAATAATAGATATTTTTAGTAACCAGATATTCTGCTGTTTACAAATTAGGTAATAAATATATTCTTTTTTTTGTCTCTTATCCTGTGTTTGCCTGTTTTTTAAATAATGAATTATTTTTTGATAGACTAACTTAAATTTTTTGTAATGTTAAATAATAATTTGATATTGTATTATTAAAAATTATTAACCGCAACCGAATAATAAAAGAAGCACTCTCAGGTAAAGTCCGGATACTCAATCTCTAAGGTGCGGACTGAAGTCAGTGGAATTATCCCTTAGAGTTAAATATAAATTCTTGTAAAAATTTATACATTAAGATATACCAAAAAAGTCCCGAAAATTACTGTTTTTTTAGGGCTTTTTCTATATATAACCCGGCTTAACAACATAAGTGATATGTTTATAAACTAACTCTTTAAATTCTTATAAGAAAATTCACAAAAATATTGTCATAAAAAGGAAATAAATGTTGCAAAAAAGAATGACTTGTGGTATAATGTTTTTAGTATAAGTGAAAGTTTGTTAAGTAAGGAATACTGATATGGACAGATATGTAAATGATCGTCGTATTTTTCCGATTTCACAAAGTCAGCAGAATATTTGGAAATTAGAGCAACGGTTTCCGCACAATCCGATGAACAATATTTGCACTTTAATAAGGATTAAAGGGCGGATTGATATTGCCTTGGTCACTAAATGCATAAATCATGTTTTAGATAAAGATTTATCACTAAGGACCCGTATGGCTACCGTTGACGGCGATCTTTACCAATATCATGTGGCATATAAGGAAGAACAATTTCCTTTTTATAATTTTTCGATGACCGATGAAAAGGGTTTTTCACGCTGGGAAAATATGATTGCCCAAATCCCCATGCCCATTTTAGACAGTCCTTTATATCAATTTTTTATTTATAAATCCGATGAAAAAAGTGGCGGGATCTTAGTTAAAATTCATCACCTTATCTGCGACGGCTGGAGCATCGTCGATTTAGCCAACCGTCTTTCGGTGGCTTATTTAGCTATGCTGTCCCAAAATCATCTGGAATTACCAAAAGCGCCCTCTTATGAGCGGCATGTTTACAAAGAAAGAGAATATTTTGATTCCGAAGCGTTTGATAAAGACATGGAATATTGGAATCATCAGATTGAAAAGTTTGGCGGCGAGCGGGCTTTTTTGAAAAAAAACAGCAATGCCAATATCAGTAACGCGGGAGAACGCTGCACTTTTAAATTTTCCGAGCTGATAAATCACGCTATCGCCGCTTTTTGCCAAAAAAACAGAGTTGCTCCGTTTGCGATATATTGTATCGCTTTAGCTATTCATTTAAAAAGAATGAGCGGTTTAGACCATAACTGTATCGGAGTCCCTATTATCAACCGTCCCGAATTTATCGATAAACAGACGGGAGGTATGTTTGTAAATACATTGCCGTTTTTCTTTAAAACAGATACGTCATTAAATGCCGAAGACATGATTTTTAGCCTGACCGAACAATGGTATGATTTATTACGTCATCAAAGGTTCCCTTTTTCAGAGATTTCAGCTTTAGCCGGTCAAAAAGACCAAACAAATAACCGTCTTTTTGATATTGTTTTGTCGTATCAAGACAGCAAAATTTTCCGCGGCCACGATACGACTATGTTATTTTCGGGCAAATGGCTATACAGCGGATACCAAAATGAACAATTAATAATTCATTTAAACAGCCTGGACGGCGAAAACCGTTTTGCGGTTGAATATGATTACCTGACGCAGATTTACTCCTACGAGGATATATGTGATCTGCATAATCATATTACTAAAATTTTAAGAGAAATTTTATTGCACCAAAACCTCCCTGTCTGTCAACTAAACTTGCTTGACGACGCCGAGTTAGAAAAAGTTTTGTATACGTTTAACAATACTAAAAACGATTATGTCAGTTCGACGGCGGCAGAAGAATTTTTAAAAATTGTAGGCAAGTGCCCTGGCAAGGCGGCGCTTATCTGCAATGACACAAAAATAAGTTATAGCGATTTATATCAGCGCGCGTTAAAAATTGCCACGCACATTCATTCGGTTTGCCACAAAAAAAACAAAGAAAATATTATCGCGCTATGCCTTCCGCGCGGTTTTGATTTGATAGCCTCTATGCTGGCCGCATCGCTTTTAAATAGCGCGTGGGTTATTTTGCAGCCCGAATTACCTACTCTACGTTTATTACATATTTTAAAAGACAGCGACTCTGCCATGGTAATTACTTTAGACGCTTATGGTTCTTGTTTTAGCGACGCCGAAATACCAATTACCCTTTTAGACCGCATTAATTTGGATAACCATAACAAAGAATTACCCAATCAGCCGGATAGCAAAAACCTTGCTTATGTGGTATATACTTCGGGCAGTACCGGAGTTCCGAAAGGGGTAATGATCCAACAAGGCTCACTCGTCAATTTTTCTAAGGCGATGGACGATATTTTTGCTAACGGCGCCGTACTGTCCGTTTGTAATACAGGCTTTGACGTTTTTATTTTAGAAACAATCTGCGCTCTTCTTTGCGGGCGGACAGTCGTTTTGACTACGGACGAGCAAAGTAACTCTCCTGCTGCTTTAGCCGAATTAATCAAGCGTTACGCGGCTAATTGTTTTGCCATCACGCCTTCTCGGTTAGAGGCTTACATTAATAATCCCGAATTTGCTCAGACAATAAGCAGTGTCGAGAGTATTATATTAGGCGGAGAGCTGATAAGCAGCGATTTTATTACCCGTTTAGAGCGGCTGACTAAGGCGCGTATTTACAATCAATACGGCGCATCCGAAACCACTATCGGCGTCAGTTGCAAATGTTTAAACCAAAGCCCCTCTCTTTCGGCAGGCAAGCCGATGGCAAACTGCCGCCTTTATGTTTTGGACGTAAACTTAAAGCCGCTTCCGATCGGAGCCGTCGGCAATTTATATATCGGCGGGATATGCGTGGGCAGAGGATATATCAATAACGAAGACAGCACGCAGAAAAACTTTATCGAGGATAAATTTGAAATTGGCGGCCGGATGTACAATTCGGGCGATTTGGCAAGGTGGGAAAAATCCGGCGAAATAAGTATTTTGGGACGCTGCGACTTACAGGTAAAGCTAAACGGCCACCGTATCGAGCCGCAGGAAATCTCCGCAGTTTTACTCTCTCATCCGGATATTAAACAAGCGGCTGTAAGTATAGTTAAACAAGAAAACGGCGGCTTAATAATCGCCTATTATACCTCGTTATCCGAAATAAGAGAGGACGAGCTTTATCAAACTTGCGCCATACTGCTGCCCGAATACATGATTCCCAACTTTTTTATACAAGTTGACGCCATTCCGCTGACTCCTAACGGCAAAATTGATTTTACAAAACTTCCAAAGCCGCTTGAGAAAGACAACGATAAAAAATTTCAATTTAAAAAAACTGTTTCTAAAAACGAGCAAATAATTTTGGACGTTTTTAAAAAGGTTTTAAAAAACGGAAATTTATCGGTAGACAGCGCGTATTTCCAAAACGGCGGCGATTCGCTTAACTCTTTACAAACAGTGCTTGAAATTTCGCGCTTATTGGGTGAAGATATTATCAAACCTGCGGATTTACGCAGATTAGCGACGCCCTCTAAGCTTGCCGAAAAAATAGAACGTAACTATAATTCGGAAACAGAAAGCCGTTTTAATAATATTTATCAAAATGATTTTTCTCAAAGCAATATTTTACCGTCTTTAAAAAAGACATATCCGCTTACCGCTATTCAAAAATCAATATTATTCAGTTCTTTTTCAGATCCTACGGGGATTGCTTATAATATGCCGGGCGGCTTTATTCTTTCGTTTTTGCCTGATAAAAATTCTTTAGAAAACGCCTTTATCAAATTAATTGCCGCCGAGGACGTACTGCGTACGGCTTTTGTCTTTGAGGGTGCGGATGCGGTTGCAGAAATAAAAGATTCGGCTTTATTTAAGCTTGAAAGCATATCTGCACAAAGCTACGGAGAAGCCTGTAAAGCTTTTGTAAAACCTTTTGACCTGACTTCGCCTCCCCTTTTAAGGGCGGGAATATGGGAGCAAGATGGTAAAATCGTTTTATTGATTGATGTCCATCATATTATTAACGACGGAGAAGGGACTCCGATTTTGCTGTCAAAGCTGGATAAACTTTATAGCGGCGAAACACTTAATACATCTCTGACGTTTACGGACTACGCTGACAAACTGGCTAAAAACACAGGCGGAAATACAGAGATTGATTATTGGAAGAAAAAATTAGCCGGTATAAAAGCACCGCTGACACTTTTAAAACAACCGGATACTCATTTGAATAATTCCGGAAAAGGTGATTTATTAAAGGAAAAAATCAATTCGGATTTATCGGAAAGGATTGATAAGTTTTGCACCCAAAACAATATCACCGTTTATACTTTTTTTGCTGCGGCGTTTGGCATATTATTATCCGGACTGTCGGAGCAAAGCGATTTTGTAATAGGGACTCCTGTGGCGGGCAGAGTTTTGCCCGAAACCCGCGAAATGCTGGGCGCTTTTATTAACACCCTGCCCCTCCGCTTTTTGATAGACCGCGAAAAAACTGCTGCCGAATATTTAAGCAAAGTTGCCGCAGATATTACAGATATGCTTGATAATACCGACATTACGCAGGAAAAACTTTTATCGGCCGCGAACGTCAATTTTGGGGAAGGCTATAAAGGGTTATACAGCGTTATGTTTTCGATGCGGCCGGATTATCAGCAAGCATTTGTTTTTGGCGGCCGCAAAATAACTTATTTGCCGGTCAAAACAGATTCGGTAAAGATGGATCTTGTTTTAGAAGCGGTTAAAGGCGAGGACGGATACTGTTTTTCTTTTGAATACGCTACCGCCTTATTCAGCAAAGAAACAATCGGCCAATATTACAATAGCTTGATTTTAATCATCGGGGAAATAATTAAAAACCCCGTCCAAAAAATCGGAAATATCCACAAACCTTTTTGTAAAGACAAAGCCGCAGACGTACATACACCTAAAGCAAATAAAATGATTGACGTTTTAGCGGATATCTTTGCTTATAACAATCCTAATTGTGATGCGATTATCTTTGATAACGGACGGATCAGTTATGACACATTCCGTCTCCGCTCGGACAGCATCGCTGCGCAGTTGATTAATTGCGGCGTTAAGCGCGGAGATGTTGTAGCCATTTATTGCGACAGAACTTCCGACTTTTTGTGCGGGCTGTTTGGTATTTTAAAGTGCGGCGCGGCTTATTTGCCTCTTTCGCCGTCATTGCCTAAAGAACGGATAAACCAAATGCTTGAACTAGCCGGCGTCGTTACTGTTCTTTGTGACAGCTGTTTTAAAGAAATCGACGGCAGCAAATATACAAAACTTATTATTACGGATATGGTTTTGCCTTTTAAGCCCGTTTTAGGACGCGACGAAAACGATATTGCTCAGGTTTTATTTACATCCGGCTCGACAGGGCAGCCTAAGGGCGTAATGATTTCGCATAAGGCCATATGCACACGTTTAACAGACGTTAAAAAAATATACGAAGGCGGGGGCGGGACAGACGGAATTCTTTGTTCTTCCAGCGTTTTGTTTGATTCCCTTACCGTAGAGGCTATTATTCCGCTTGCTTTAGGATATTCGGTTATTATGGCCGGCGAAACCGAAATTATGAATCCCCGGATGCTGGCAGAGCGCATGAATAAAAGTAATGCCAAGGTGATGTTTTCGACTCCTTCGCGGATAAAGGTATTTTTAGAAGACGACGCGTTTTGCAATGCGGTATCAAGGCTTAAGGTTATGATATTCGGCGGCGAAGTTTTTTCTGACTCGTTGGGAAAAAGGCTAATGTCGGTATGCAGCGGAGATATTTATAATTTGTACGGGCCTATGGAAACAACCGCATTTGTTACGGGCTGGAAATTAAACGGCGAAAAAGTAACAATCGGATATCCGCTTGCCAATACTCAGGTTTATATTCTTGATGAAAATATGTGTAAATCAATGCCGACAGAATGCGGCGAAATATATATCGGCGGCGATTGTTTGGCAAAAGGTTATATCGGAAGGCCTGATCTTACCAAAGCAGCTTTTTTGGACAACCCCTTTGCCGCAGGCGAAAAGCTGTACCGTACAGGCGATATGGCAAGAATGCTTAGTGACGGACGAATCGAATATTTAGGACGAAGAGACCAACAAGTAAAGCTAAACGGCCAAAGAATCGAACTTGAAGAAATATCTATAGCTATTATTAATACGGGGATGGCCTCAGGCGCCGCGACTATTATCAATAGCAGCGAATACGGACAATCAAACGACAGACTAAAAGCCTTTGTTGTTCCCAAAGAAAAGACATTTGACGAAAACGCTTTACGCTCGGCTCTTAAAAAAACCTTGCCGCAATATATGATTCCGGCAGAGATAGCGCCTATCGCCGTTCTTCCCCTTACCGCAACAGGAAAAACAGATATTCAAGCTCTTAAAGCTTATAAGAATCATATGCCCCCTGACGGCATTGTTGATACTGATAACCGCAGCATCATTAATAATTTGGAAAATAAAGAGATTTTGCCGCATATTCCCGATAAAGAAACCGCAAAACAAACGGCAAATGACCGCGAAACGGTTCGGGCAGTCTTAATAGAACAATGGAAAGAGGTTTTAGCTAAGTCTGAAATAGATTGCGACCGCTCTTTTTTTGAGCAGGGCGGAACCTCGCTTTCGTGCATGAATCTTTTAATAAGGTATTTTAAATACGGCTGGGAGATTAAGTTAGGCGTATTTTACGACAAGCCCACTCTTAATCAGCAGCTTGATTACATATTGTCGGTGCAGGCAAATTCACCCAAGGCACAAAACCTAACGCAACCTGAAAATAATCATAATACAAGTGCGGTTTTAGTTACCGGAGCAGCCGGCTTTTTAGGGGCTCATATTGTTTACGAGCTGATTAATTTGAGTAATTGCAAAATATACTGTCTGGTCCGCGGCGGGCGGCAACGGTTGTTTGACGCATTAAAATATTATTTTCCGGAGCAATGGATAAACGATAATCAAACGCGGATCGTACCTATAAACGGCGACATTTGCGCTGTTGATTTAGGCGTAGAGGCGGAAAAATACAGCGAGCTAATCAATAAAGTCAGAACCGTCTATCATTGCGCCGCCGATGTCCGTCATTATATGGACGAAGGCACTGCCAACCGCGCGAATGTCGGCGGAACAAAAAATGTGATTTTATTTTGCGAAAAGGCAAAAGCATATCTCGCCTTTGTGTCGACCCTAAGCGTGGGCGCCGAAAAGATAGAGCGCGAATCCAGGCACCTTTACCCTGACGTTAAAGAAGCCCTGTTTGACGAAAGCTGCTTTGATATCGGACAAAACTGGCGGGATAACGTGTATGTACGTTCTAAATTTTTGGCTGAGGCCGAAATTCAAAAAGCAATTAAAAACGGCCTTAAAGCTAAAATTTTGCGTATAGGCAGATTAGTCGGACGCAGTAGCGACGGAAAGTTTCAACCCAATAAGGAAAGCAATTATTTTTACAATGTGATTACCGGTATCGCCCGTATAGGAGCCGTTCCGTCACAGGTCTATAATACGCCGTTAGAGTTGACCCCTGTCGATAGCTGCGCTAAGGCGGCAATCATAGTTACCAAAGACGGCGAATCGGGAGTGGCTCACCTATCAAATCCTTATTTGGTTACTATCGGTGAGGTTGCCGAAGAGTTAACTAACGGAAAAATAAAGCAAGTCGGTTTAGACGAATATAAAAATTTGATTCTAAGCGGCTCGTCCGCTTTGACAGAGCCTTTGCAGACCATGCAAAACGCATCCATACTCAACTCTTCCCTAGCCCTTGATACAGACGGATTTATTATGGTCAAAATAATAAACGACAAAACAAACGAACGCTTAAGGCAAGCAGGGTTTTTATGGCCAAAGCCAAATATACAGCTTTTGCTTAAAGACTTTAAAAAAGAATAAAAAGCGGAATTTAGTTACATTTTATAATCTTAATTTACCGCTTGCTCTACTAAACTGTTACACCAGGCACACCGCGACTCTCGTGCTTGCCGGCAGTAATAAGCCGGACTAAAATCAAACGCTTGCTCTACTAAACTGTTACACCAGGCACACCGCGACTCTCGTGCTTGCCGGCAGTAATAAGCCGGATTAAAATCATAACGCTTGCTCTACTAAACTGTTACACCAAGCACACCGCGACTCTCGTGCTTGCCGGCAGTAATAAGCCGGATTAAAATCATAACGCTTGCTCTACTAAACTGTTACACCAAGCACACCGCGACTCTCGTGCTTGCCGGCAGTAATAAGCCGGATTAAAATCAACCGTAAATTTATCTTTTAAATTATTTTTAAGCGGAGGATAAAAACGAATGAAAATAGCATTACTTGTTTTTATGATAATTATCGTTATCATAAGCTTAGCGTTTAATATATTTATGCTTAAAAGCGGCAAAATACGCCTTATTCATTGGCTTTATTTTGCTATGAATTTAGCCAATGTCATAATTTTACTGGCATTGTCGGCTTTAATAGTTTTTCAAAGCGCTTTTAAGATTGCGGATGACTCTTCGATAGCACGGATAATCGATGCTATTACTAATGTGGGTTTGTTTATGACAACATTGGTTTTAGGAATTTCGTTAACTTTTGTTCTTGGCTGGGAAAAACTGCCATGGTGGTTTTGGGCTATTTTTATTGTTCCGTTAGTTTCATTTATTTTGGTTTGGACAAACCCGCTTCACCATATGTTTTATGGTACTTTTTCGATTAACCGAAGTAAATTAATAGTTGGCCCTATTTTAATCATTACCGGTATTTATTCGTATTTATGTCTAATTATTTCTATAATAACTATTTTATATTTCTTTTCCCGTAATAAAAATGTCGCTTATCGTAAACAAGCTTTGCTTTTTATCATCGGTGCTGTTATTCCTATGATTGTCAGTCTGCTTTCAACACTGCGGTTAATCAAAGCATTAGACAATTACCTTATTTATTTTACGCCGATATCCTATTTTATAGGAATAATACTTTTTCACGGCTTGGCTATTTTCCGCTTTAACCTGCTTGATATTAAGCCGATGGCAATGGAAACCATTTTAAACAGAATTTCCGATTGCTATTTGGTCGTCAATGAGCAAGGCGTAATTGTTAACCAAAATAAGGCATTTGCAGATACCTTCGGGACAGAATTTAACCTTAAAATAAATTCCAGCCTTTATGATGTAGCAGTCGAATCCTCCGATGTCGGTATTCATACACTGCTTGCCTCTATCGCATCCTGCAGAAAATCCGAAACCACTATTTCGTATGAGCAGCCGTTAACTGTTAATAAAGACGGAACTGTTAATGTTAAATATTATATGGTAGATATTACCGGACTAAATATCAGCGGTAAAAACGTGGGTTTTGTTATCTTTTTTAAGGATATAACCAAGCTTAAGGAGAATGACCGCGAGCTTCATAACAGCTACACAAGGCTTATGGAACATAAACAATTGGCGTTTTTGGGACAAATGCTTGGAGGGATTTCCCACAATCTTAAAACTCCGATAATGAGTATTTCGGGAAGCTGTAGCGCTGTAGGCAATTTAATCGAAGAAGCAACTTCAAGCCTGGGAGACCCCGAAGTTACTAAAGAAGATTATACCGAAATTTATTCCGAGGTAAAACAATGGATTTCTAAAATTCAGGAGGCCTGTTCTTATATGTCCGATATTATTACGGCGGTTAAGGGACAAGCCACTAATTTTAACACTAACAGCGAACTGGAGTTTACCTTAGAGGATGTTGTCAAGCGCGTTACTTTGCTATTGCGCCATGAGCTTATTAACAGCAAATGCACATTAAATGTTATCAATTCGACCAATAAAAACATCCATATTTACGGAGATATCAACAGCATGGTTCAGGTTATCAATAACTTGATTAGTAATTCAATTTACGCGATGAAAGAAAACGGAGGCGAAATCACTCTTGAAGCGGATACAGATTCTAAAAATCTTTTGATTAAGGTTAAGGACCGTGGTACCGGAGTTCCAGAATATGTCAAAAAAGACCTTTTTCAACAAATGGTAACCAGTAAAGGCGCAATGGGCAGCGGACTCGGAATTTTTATGTCAAAAACAGTTATTAAGGCCCGTTTTGACGGAACAATGTGGTTTGAAGATAATCCGGGAGGCGGTTCGGTCTTTGTTATCTCGATACCGTTAAATAAAGTTCAAATAACCGAAAAAAATACAGAAAACATATAAAAAAGTTATTTTTATAATAGCGGTGATAATTCTTAGGGTTTTAAAAGGCAACTTTGCCGCTCGCCAAAGATTCGGCTTTGGCAAAAAATTTAATTATACATATCTTCAATAATTTTAAGGGCATAAAAAAGGAGGTAATGCAAAATGAGAAAGCATCAAATAAGAGGAGAACATAAAGATCTAAAAATTTTAGTTCTTGACGACGACGTTACAATGGGCCTGGCTATCCAATCATATTTCCGCGCATCGGGATATCATGTCGATGTCGAAACCAATCCGTACAAAGCTATTGAAAAAGTTCGGGCGCAGCATTATGATATTATGTTGCTGGATTTCTTGATGACACCTATCTGCGGAGACAAGGTTGTAGAAGAAATCAGAAAATTCAACAACTATCTGTTTATCGTTTTGCTTACCGGACATATAAGCTTAGCGCCCCCGCTTAAAACAATCCGGGAGTTGAATATACAAGGCTATTATCAAAAAAGCGACCGTTTTGACCAGCTTGAACTCTTGGTTGAATCTTGCGTAAAATCAATTACGCAAATCAATACGATTCGCGAATATCAGGCTGATTTAGAAATTGCTAATTCGCATTTAACCGAAGCGAATACAAAACTGCAATCATCATACGACAAGGTCGTTAAATTTATACGACTGATTGTTGATGCGCGGGACGTATATACCCGCGGACATTCGGACCGCGTCGCCATACTCGCCGAAAAAATCAGCGAAACTATGAATCGCGGCCCGGAAGAAACTAAAAAAATTAAAAGAGTCGGACTTTTTCATGATATAGGTAAATTAAAAATTCCGGATAAAATTTTATTAAAAGAAGGCCCGCTTACCGCCGAAGAGAGGATACAAATTCAGCAACATCCTGTTTATGCGACAGAAATTCTCTCTAACAGCGATTTATTTGCCGACACGATTCCGGGAATTATTCAGCACCACGAACGATACGACGGCAAGGGATATCCAAACCGGCTTTGCGGAAAAGCAATTTGCGAGGATGCCCGAATTATTGCGGTCGCCGACTCTTTTGACGCGATGACTTCGTTTAGACGGTACCGGATTAATATGACGGTAGAACAAGCAAGAGAAGGTATAATAAACAACAGCGGAACTCAATTTGACCCCGGCATTGTAGAAGTGTTTTTAGAGGTTCTTGAAAATTTTGATAAAATTAAAGAAGATAAGGATTGGGTATACAATTGCGAAAACAATAATGCCGCAAGCTAATTAAATGCGACAAAAAAATTATTCTGAGTTATCACTCTGTCCTGCAACTATTTAAATATCTTTTTTTGTCTTTTGCTTTTTAACCTTCTTCTTTCTTTAGATTATGCTATGTTAGACGTTAATTAATATTGTCTATGTGCGCCGTATGTTAACAATCTAACCTAACAAAACAAGCGTTATTTCTTTAGGTTATGCTATGTTAAATGTTAGTATTGCTATTAATATTTATCATGCGCGACACTTATTAATATCTAAGCTAATAAAACAAGCTTTAATGCTCTAAAAAAAGCATTATTAAAAGAATAAGCTTAACGATATCGTTTTTATCCATACTATCTAACAGGGTTTTAGGTTAATCGCTGTTAAAACTTAAGGACAAGCCGACTTAAAAAAGAAAAATCCCTACTTTGTTCCGTTACAAATTTTATTTGTCTAATTTTACGGAATATCTCTATTTAAAAAAAGATTAACAAATATTAAACAGATTTTGATTTTTTCATATTAATCCGGATGGATTTTTTAGGTAAAAATGCGGTGTTTTTAGGCGAAAGCGTACAGCGGTACGTATAACGAATGACTTACGACGGCTTTTAACCAAAAAGACCGGGAAAAATGAAAAATAAAAACAGTTTATACAAAATACATAAATTTTTTTGGAGGAAACTATGAAAAATTATCCGCTTTACAATTGCGGCCGTTACGAAAATTTTGCGATTTTTGTTGATAAAATCGCCTGGGACTACAAGGATAGTCCGGCGATATCCTTATATAATTCCGAAGGGGCATTAATAACTAAAACTTATAATCAACTGGCCGCCGACATACATGCTATGGCCGAAGCGCTATTACAACGAGGTTTATCCGATAAACACATTGCAATTATCAGCCAAAACAGCTATATGTCAATTGTTTCTACACTGGCGTCCCTTTATGGTGGCGGAGTTGCAATTCCTCTTGATATAGAGCAGGTTCCGGAAACATTAAAATCAATGGCTTCTTTCGCTGACGCCGAGCTGATTTTTATTTCTGAGGATATGCTGGAAAGAGTGGGAGGAACCGACTTTTTTGAAGGAAAGCCGCTGGTTATTTTATCTGATAACCAATTACAAAGCAACGGTTTTTACAAAATGCTGGACGAAGGCAATTTGTTGATTGCCGCCCGCGGACGTAAATGTGAGCCGCTGCCTATTGATCCGGCTCAAACAGCTCTTATAGTCTTTACGTCAGGAACAACCAGCGTTTCTAAATCAGTTATGCTAAGTCACCGCGCTCTTTTAAGCAACGCCTCAGGTTCGATGGAACTAGTGCAGTTCCCCTCCCGCATGTTTACATCGCTGCCGTTATATCATACCTACGCTTTCAGTTGTTCGCTGATTAACAGCCTTATGAAAGGCTGCGAAGTCTGTATTAACGGCGATATCCGTTATATGATGCGGGATTTAATAAAATTTAAGCCGGCAGGAATGGTAGTTGTTCCGCTAATAGCCGAGGTTCTTTGCAAAAAGCTTGCCGATATGGCGGATCCCGAAAACGCAGGTAAAGGTTTTGCGTCTTTTGTAAAAAAGTTTTCTAAAGGAGCTTTAAAGCAAGACGCTAAACTAGTCGCCATAAAAGAAAGTATTGTACCGGGACTTAACCTTATGATTTGCGGCGGCGCGCATCTTTCTATAGAAATCGCAAAAATTTTATATAAATTCGGAATTTTACTTCTTGAAGGCTACGGCATAACAGAATGTTCGCCGTTAATCTCGGTAAACCGTAATTTATTTTATAAGATTGGCACTATCGGCATCCCTATGCCCGGTATCGAATTAAAATTTGACGATAACGAAATTCTTATCCGCGGAGTGTCCGTAATGAACGGATATTACAAGCAACCCGAAATGACCGCCGAAGTAATCGATAACGGTTGGTTTAAAACCGGAGATTTGGGATATATCGATTCGGACGGGTTTTTAAATATTACCGGCCGCAAAAAAAATCTGATTGTCTTACAAAATGGTAAAAAGGTTTCGCCGGAAGAATTAGAAGCCCTACTATCTACAATTCCGCTTGCTAAAGAGGTTATGGTGTATGGTTCGGCAGTCGGAAATGTAACCGATGACGTGGTTCCTGCCGTAACCATTTATCCCGACCCTGAAGCCACAAAGGGCATGAGCTCTTATGAGATTTTAAGCAAATTACAAGCATCTATTGACGCTGTCAACGAAAAATTGTCCTATTATAAACAAATCCGTCTTATTAATATTCGTGAAAAAGAATTTGCTAAAACCTCGACTAAAAAAATAAAAAGATGTTAGGGTAAAAAAACATCTATAGCCAAACTGTTATAAAAAATTTCGGGCTTTTGGGTTAAGTTTTAAAATTCTTCTCAAAAATATCTGATTTATTTGACTGTTTTTAACTTTTTGGCTAATACCTCCGGCTAAAAAATTTAGCACTAAAAAATATTTGTTCACTTTTTTGGGTCTTATTGAAAAATCTAATTAATTTTTTGGCGGTAATTTTCGTCCTAAAAAATCTTCTTTTTTTCGGTAATAACAGCAAGCGGAAAGCATCGCACCGCTAACGTTAGGGCGCTTTAGCCACCGGCTAAGAACTATTGTTGACATAAAAAACACTCTCTTTATGCCAAAAATCGCTCGCCAAAATACTTAAAATACTTTCAGTAAGCCCCTTTTGCTAAAAACAAGCCTGATGGCCATAATAATACCAAAATTACGATAAACAAATTAGGAGAAAACCATGGATAACATGTTGGCGATAATACAGGACATTATTTATAACGCCACCGGCAGAAAGGATGTTGCTTTAGACACTGATTTTATGAAAGATCTTAAACTTAATTCGTTTGATATTATCAATATCATAGCAGGTTTTGAACTTCGTTATAATATCTCTGTTCCTATCCGGGATTTATGGAAGATGCATACCGTCAGAGATTTTATTAACTATATGGCGGAAAAAGGTATTAATAAATGATTCCCCAGATATCGGTGTATCTTTTCAAAGAGCAATTCAAAAAACTTTCTGACGAAAGGATTTATCTTTGCGCCGACTTATTTTGCAAAGCAGAAAAAAAAGGAAAAGAAGAAATTTCTTTTAACGAATTTCCCAAAATTAAACGTAGTCAGTGGAAAAAACCTTGTTTTGCTACGGATATAGGCTTATATTTTTCGGTTTCTCACAGCGATGAATTTTGGGTATGCGCTGTTTCCCGGCAAGAAGTGGGAATCGATATTCAAAAGAAAACTAAAAACTATAACACAGATATCGCAAAAAGATTTTTTCATACCGACGAACATACATATTTAAAACATAACGGTTTTGATGACTTTTTTATGATTTGGACAGCAAAAGAAAGCTATGTAAAATATACAGGACAAGGAATAGACGACAGTTTTTCTGCCTTTTCGGTAATAAAATCCGGAAACATCAGTAACAAAATAAACGATGCAGATATAAGATTTTTACCGGTTACTTCGGAATATGCTTTATGTTTATGCGCTAAAAATATTGATAAAATCAATATTATACAAAACGCATAAAAAAGTCTTTTTACGCGGATTATTACAGTCTGCCGCATCCGGCTATAAAAATTGCTTTATGCTTTGCAGCCGACGCATTTTGGCAGCCGGTGTTGATTTGACTTATTTACTACTTATTTTACTATTTTTTATTTCAACCTTAAACGCATACCTTATTATTTAATACATTATTTATTATCTGTTTCCTTTTTTGCGGGTGTTAGACGTTAGTTGGTTTTGTCATCTATCTGCGTATTAATCCAAGCTTGTAAAGACAGGCTTTAATACTTAAAAAGGCGTTATTGAAAAGATTGAGATTAACGATATGTTTTTATCAATATAATCATCTGACAAAGCTTTATCTTTAATAAACTGTATTATAGTATTAGTTATATTCGTAACTGTAAATATGCACAGATATCAATACAAATTATTGGTTTGTTTTTCTTTTGTTTTCCATGTTTTTTTCGTTTGCAGCTTGTGATTTTATTTTCGTCTGTAAGCTATTTAAGTATGTTTTTTTATTTTCTGCAATATCATTTTATGAATTTTAAAAAATCAATTTCTTTCTTAACTAACTTCAATTTCTTTCTTAACTAACTATAGATTTATTTATTGATTATTTTCAATTTTTATGTTATAACTAATAGAATGAGTGTTTACCTATTCATTCTCTCTCGCTAGGGGCGACAAAGCAGATGGTTGACAACTGAGTAGAAAAATTTTTTCTCATATGAGGCCATAAATGAGCGATAAAAAACGATTTAAAAGCATGAAAACTAAAATTATGTTTTCAACGATCATTCCTGTTGTCGTTAGCTTTGCATTGATTTGCACGGTTATTTTTATTTCGCTGTTTGAATCATTGCGTAAAACGGCAAGGGCTGAATTTTTGCAAATAAGTCAAAAATATGCTCATGACTTTGAAACCAAGCTAAATGACGCCGTAAATTATCTGTCTATCCTTTCTGACGAATTGGCGATACGTGCAAGCGACGATAACACCGACAGATCAGCTTTAAAAGAAATTGTTTTTGAAATTTTTGACAGCTACGGGCTGCTTGACGGTTCTAGTGTTTACTTTGAGCCTAATGCCTACGACGGGCTGGATAATTATTATATTGGTACCGATTATGGTACTGACACATCCGGCAGGATATGCTGGTATTTTTATGTTGAGGACGGTCAAACCAAATACCTTAAAGAGGCACAGCAGGATGAAGAAGAGTTTGGCATGCCTCATTATGTTGACGCGCGCGACCAAAACAAGCCTATTTACGGCAATCCTTTTTCGTGCGAAGTAGACGGAGTAAACATATATATGTTTACTCTCACCTTTCCTATCAACGACGCCGGCGGCAATTTTATCGGCGCTGTAACAGTAGACTTATTTTTAGACGATATTTACGCAGACCTTTTAAATGAGAAAATTTACAAAACAGGTTATGTCCTTATCAGTAATGATAACGAAATTATTATTTACAGCCCCAACTACGACGACATAGGCAAGACTCGTGCGGATGTTGGTATAAACTATCCACTGCCCCCGGAAGGCGAACGGTCCATATTTTTTAATTCTAAGTCGATAGTCAACGGCAAGTCCACTATGGTAACTATCGAATCGGTATACATTCCGCAGCTAAGCAGCTACTTTTATGTTTCGGTCACTGCTCCGCTGTCCGAGATTAACGCCGGCGGAATCAAACTGATTGTGATTCTTATAACAATCAGCGTACTGGTGGTTGCGGCTATTGCTCTTTTAATCTTTTTTTTGATAGGCAAGCTGTCCGCCCCCCTGTACCAAATTACCGAAAGCGTGAACAAAATTGCGGAAGGAAACTACAACGTAAGGATAAGCGGGACATATAAGGGTGAGTTTGGGCTTGTTAAAAACTCGGTCAACAAATTGGCAGACAGTATTGAGGAATACATTAAGGAGTCGCAGGATTCGCTAGACATTTTAAAGAATATCCTAAACGGATTAAATGCCGTCATATATGTATCCGACCCTGTCACCGACGAAATTCTTTTTATAAACGATAGTATGAAAAAGCTTTTCGGGCTTGATGACGATGTAGCAGGGCGTATTTGCTGGAAGGTCTTTCAGGATAATTTTGACAAAAGATGCGACTTTTGCCCGTGTTATAAGCTGGATAAGGATTCGAGCAAGCCCATTGAGTGGGAGGAACATAATACCGTTACAAAGCGTCATTACCGCAACGTAGACACGTACATCAATTGGATCGGCGGCAAAAAGGTACATTTGCAGCACTCTATTGACATTACCGATTCAAAAAAACTACAGCTAAAACTGGACAGGCGGCTAAAGCAGCAATCGTTAATGTCCGCAATATCCCAAAGCTTTTTATCGGGAACAAATCTGGAAACGTTGATGAAAAATACTCTTCGCATGACCGGTGAATTTTTGGACGTTGCTCAAGTACTCTTTTACAAGCTTGAGACCGATGGCATTACCTTAAACTGCGAAAGCGAATGGATTAGTCCAAATTATAATCTTGAAAGCCGTATCGGCGGAAAATTACTGTTAGAAGACCCTATACTTTCCTATTTATCAAGCGTACGGGACGACAAAAACGTCTGTATGAGTTCTAACGATCCGCAGATGAAAAAAATGATGGCTTCATACAGAGTCAGTTTTCAAAATTATATGACGGTTCCCGTATTTTTAAAGGATAGCTTATACGGCGCACTTGACATATCCATGGAAGACAAAGGACTGGAATGGAGCGAGAGCGATATGCATCTTGCAATACACGTCGCCAGCCTTGTATCGGGTGTTCTTGAGCGGTACAACATGGAATCCGAGCTTATTGTCGCTAAGGAACTTGCCGAGCAAGGCAGCAGATCAAAGTCCGAATTTTTATCCCGCATGAGCCACGAAATACGCACTCCGATGAATGCTATTATCGGTATGACCAAGATTGCCGACGGCACAGACGATATTCAAAAACTACGCTACTGCTTGTCCACCATAAATTCTTCCTCTGTTCATCTGCTGGGCATTATCAACGATATTTTGGATATGTCTAAGATTGAGGCGGGCAAGTTTGAGCTTGATTACGAATACTTTAATATCGAAAAAATGCTGATGAAAATCTGCAACCTTGTAATAGATAAGACCGAGCAAAAAAATCAGGCACTAAACATAAACATCGGCAAAAAAATGCATCTGAGTTATTTAGGTGACGAGCTTAGGCTGTCCCAAGTAATCACTAATTTACTATCTAACGCCGTCAAATTTACTCCCGAAAACGGTATTATTACGTTATCGGTTGATGAATTTGATACAGAAAATGATCTTATTACCGTGCGATTTAAGGTTTCGGACACAGGCATCGGCATGACGGACGAACAAATGACGCGGCTGTTTACATCGTTTGAACAGGCTGACGGTAGCATCTCCCGTAAATTTGGCGGTACGGGGCTTGGACTTGCAATCTCTAAAAGCATTGTCAAAAAAATGGGCGGCGATATTTGGGTAGAGTCCCATATCGGACATGGCTCAACCTTTATATTTGACGTTAAAATGCAATGTACCTCAAATTACAAGGCGGGAATCATTTTTGACGGAATCACCGCGTCGGACATTAGGGTGCTGGTTGTTGACGACAGCCTTGCCGTACGCGAGCAGTTTGTTGACATACTCGATAAATTTCAGATAGCTTGCGACGTTTCGGACAGTGGTGATACTGCAATCTCACTAATCGAAAAAACGAACCTTAACAATAAGTCATACGACGTAATATTTTTAGATTCTGAAATGCCCGATGCGGACGGCGTACAAACGGTAAAAAAGCTAAAGGACAAAATCGACAAAAATACTATTATTGTTATGATGACTTTTTCGCAAGACGAAGATTGCAAGATGAGTTTTAAACAATTAGGCATAAACAGATTTATGACAAAGCTTTTATTCCCTTCTACTATCCTCAACTGCATCAACGAGGTAATCGGCAAAACAGTTAAGGATTTGGATATTAAAACATCGCCGGCTAAAGAAGTTGTGGATTTTAGCGGTTTATCAATATTACTTGTTGACGATGTCGAAATCAATCGGGAGATTTTTATCTCGTTGATGGAGGACACCCAGATGATAATCGATGTTGCCGAAAACGGCATAGAAGCAGTGCAAAAATATAAGGATAATCCGGATAAATACGACATGATTATTATGGATATCCAAATGCCCGAGATGGACGGCTACGAGGCCACAAGGATAATCCGCGCGCTAAATCTGCCTACTGCTAAAACAATTCCGATAATTGCAATGACAGCAAACGCTTTTAGCGAGGATATCAAAAAATGTTTAGAAAGCGGAATGAATGACCACATAGCCAAACCAATCGATGTAGACAATGTTACCGAAAAAATTATGCTATATAATAAGAAGTAAACCTTTGTATAATTTTTATAATGCAACAAGCGACGAATATATTGCGCCGCTCGACAGTAGACAAATTCAATTATATATTAAAATTTTATTATAAATAAGAATCCACTAGCCGCACATCAGCCATAACTTTAATAACTCGTTGATAAACATAAAACGCAATATTGTTATTATATTGTGCGTTTAGTTTCGAGTTTAATTTTATCTTTTAGCATTAATTCTGATAAAAATATTTGATTAGCCTTTAACATAATTTTTGTCTAAACGGTACAAAACCATGGCTGCAAACCATTTCGCTTATTCGCTCGAATAAATTTCTATTTTTTCACTTATACGCAGATTTAATTTAATAATATCGTATATTTTCGACAAAGCATATCATTGTTATTCTCGTTTCCATTTTTTATAGTTGCATCATGCCGACTCTTTTCTTTGGTCGTAGATTCTTTCATAAAATCTAGAATTGTGTTTTTTGCAACGTTAAAGGATGCCTGAAAACAATACACATATTGGTTTTCAAAAACATTGTTAAAAAATTCACCGTCAATGCCAAATATTGATATTCTGTGAAAGTCAGAGAAATCACCTAAATATACATTTAATTCATTAGGCAATTTATCAAGATTGTCCCTTCAAATTCAGCGGCAAAATCAAGTTTCATAAGTTCCGCAATTGTAAAAGCCTTTGACTTATCAAAGTTGCTTTTTAAACAGCTTTTATCAACATTTCTCGGAAAAGATATATAAGAAAATATACTCATAAACAAATTATAGCATAACTAAGTCAGGACCCACCAGCTTATCTGGTGGTTTGCACTTGCGGCACTGCCGCATAATACCGGCAAGGCACAAAAGGGACTGATGAGGATTCGCCTTTCGCATACTCTTACAAGCTGCCCCTTAAAGGGGCTTTTATTTTTGCTTATTTTACACGCTCACTTAGTTTAGCGGGTCTATAAATTCTTTCATACTTATCTGTTCGTATTCTTGTCTTGATGCAGTTGATTTGCTATATACTCTACTTAATTGCCTTTTCGTTTTTACCTACCATATCTACATAGTATTCCTCTGCACCAGAATTTCTTGTTGCCGTATTTATACCGCATTTTTGCATGTTTCTCAAATATCATGATTGAGCTTTTTCCTTTTAGTACCCTAGAAAACTTGCTACGCTTATCTTCGGCGGTATTGCTACTAACATATGTATGTGGTCGGGACATGCTTCTGCTTGCAGTATCTTTACTTGTTTATACGCGCATAATTTTCGTATTATTTCGCCTATGTCTTTCTTTATCTTTCCGTAGATTATTTGTCGCCGATACTTTGGTGCAAACACTATGTGATATTTACATCTCCATTTGCTGTGTTAAACTGTTTTCGTCCATTGGATAAAAACCTCCTTTGCTTTGGTGCAAACCTGTTCATCGCTAACGCTATTTCAGCCTCACCCGCTTTGCGGATGGGTAATCTCCAATTTTAAAAGAGATACGTGCCGGTACGTATCTCTTTTAAATATGTTTATTTACAAATTACTTAATTACCAAATCTATTACTCCACCACCCAAACATCTGTCGCCTAAGTAAAGCACTGCGTACTGGCCGGGAGTTACTGCGCGTTGCCTTTTTTCAAATTCTATTGCTACAATTTCGCCCTTTTGGCTAACCCTTACCCTCTGCTCGTCCTGGCGGTAACGGAATTTAGCAAAGCATTCAAACTCCTGCGGCATTTTAGTGCCTATAAAATTGAAGCTTGATGCGGTAAGACTGCGGCTTAATAGTTCCTCGCCCCCGCCACACGAAACTATCAAAGTGTTGGTGGTCAAATCCTTGTCAACCACATACCAGCGGCCGCTTTTTTCGTCCTTAACACCGCCTATCCCAAGTCCCCGCCGTTGTCCCAGCGTATAATACATCAACCCGCTGTGACTGCCGACCTTGCTGCCGCCGGTATCCCTGATCTCACCTTGCTGTGCGGGCAAATAATTAGCCAAAAAATTCTTAAACTTTCTCTCGCCGATAAAGCATATACCCGTCGAATCCTTTTTTTTTGCAGTGGGCAGATTAATGGAATCCGCAATCCGTCTAACTTCTGATTTATTCAGTCCGCTAAGCGGAAAAATCACGTTATCCAGTTGCTCTGTACGTACCTGATTCAAAAAATACGTCTGGTCTTTAGCGGCATCTACTGCCTTAATCAGCAGGTTAGCGCTGTTTTCTCGCCTTAAACCGCAATAATGACCGGTAGCAATATAGTCTGCGCCCAGTCCCATCGCAAACTCTTTAAACGGCCCGAATTTTATTTCGCGGTTACACAAAACATCGGGATTAGGAGTGCGCCCTTTTTTATATTCATCCAAAAAGTAAGCGAAAACCCGCTGCATATACTCATCGCTGAAATTGACCGAATAGCACGGAATGTCCAAAGTACCGCAAACCTGCAGCGCATCTTCCCAGTCTGCCGCCGAAGTACACTGCCCGTTTTCGTCCTTTTCATCCCAATTTTTCATAAAAAGCCCCACAACATTAAAACCCTGCCGTTTTAGCAGTGCCGCCGCTACCGAAGAATCCACGCCGCCGCTCATGCCGACGACAACGGTCTTATTTTTGATGTTTTCTGTTTCGGGCATTTTTCTTTTTTACACCTTTACCAAAAAAATTAATTTCTCTTTTTTAATAAGAACATATGAACATGAATAAAAATATGGAATACAAATGGATTTTTTTTCGCTCATCAAGTTTTTTTTAAGATTGTAGCCGCGCTACACAAAAAAATAATTATCTACAATGTGGCGTTACTGCAAAAACAGCATACACAAAGCAACCAAGTAGTCTGCCGAAGTTGTGTATTGACTGCACAAATCCGCTTAAAAACAAACCGTTTGTTTAATATTGTTTCATATATATTAGCTTCTTAGCTAACAATATTAAACTAAGGTAATTTTATTTATGATCTCCGGCAAATTTATATTTGCAAATAAATGTAATTCGCCTGTATCCGGCTTCGCCATAATAACAAACTCGGCAAGTACCCTGCCTCATAACGAATGATTTTAACCCATAAATTTAAAATAATAAGACTGACGGGTAAATTTTTATATTATTGCATAAACGCTACTTAAAAACGAAAAAAATCAATATTTTGCTAAATAGATACTCAAGTTTATATTAATTGATCACTTATAGTTTTACATTACGCTAAAAGCCTTAAGGTCTAATCCTGCAAAGTTTTTTCCCTCTTTTGCGCTGTAAAAGCCACGCAGAGCCACCATCACCGCATTATCGGTGCATAAATCAAGCGGCGGCATAACTATCCTGATATTCCCCGCCCTCTCTGTAAGCATTTTACGCAGATAACTGTTTGACGCCACTCCGCCCGCTATCGCTATGGTGTCACGCCCAATGTCTCGTGCCGCCA
The DNA here is from genome assembly GCA_023690525.1 of Holotrichia oblita. Classification (NCBI taxonomy): domain Eukaryota; kingdom Metazoa; phylum Arthropoda; class Insecta; order Coleoptera; family Scarabaeidae; genus Holotrichia; species Holotrichia oblita. The sequence continues at coordinate 167,039 of JALQSN010000052.1, forward strand.
TAAGCACGGTACTGACCAGCATATCCACCGCTTGATGTGTAAACGACGCGCAGATGTCATTTATGTCCGGTTTTTCGCCGCGCTGATTAAGATTGTGCAGATAATTTACTACGGCGGTTTTTAGTCCGGAATAGCTTAATGAATAATCCTTTTTTACTCCCTTTTTGCGAAAGAATTCTATTGTAGGCCGCCCATTTTGTGCGCACAAATCGACATTGGGCCCGCCGGGGTACGGCAATCCTAATTGTCTTGCTACCTTGTCGAAAGCCTCGCCTATCGCATCGTCCGTCGTTCTGCCGACAAGCTGAAAATCGTTGTATCCGCACACATCGATAATACTCGTATGGCCGCCGCTTGCCACAAGAGCCAAAAACGGTGGCTGTAAATTTGCCGTATTCAAGCCAAAATCGGCATAATTGGCGCAGATATGAGCCTCGATATGGTTTACGCTTATCAATGGAATATTTTTAGCCAGACACAACGCCTTGGCGGTAGCAACCCCCACTAATAGCGAACCTATTAGGCCCGGGTGCGAGGTGACGGCGACAGCATCAATTTGATCAAGCGTTTTAGCTGCGTCCTTTAGCGCGGTGTCGATAATTCCGGTAAAGCTTAAAGTGTGATTACGCGAGGCAATCTCCGGCACAACTCCGCCAAACCTCCTATGAATTTCCGCCTGTGATGCTACGGCATTACTTAAAATCCGCCTGCCGCAGGTTATAGCAGCGGCAGTTTCGTCGCAGGAGCTTTCCAGTCCCAAAATCACTATGTCGTCGCGCCCTTCCAGTGCCGTGAATTTTTGTTTTGTCTGTTGATACATTGTATACGCCTTTAAAATCGCCTGAGTCTTTATTTAAATTTGCCACACATAGATTAGGATTTGTCCAAAAATAATCTGATAGCTTTTTTTATGCTTTATCTAAGACAAAACTCAGATAAACGCTATAAAATAAGATTAATTTGAACAATGGTTTAAAAAAAACCTTGTGGCGTTCAGGCTGTATCTAAACTACGGATTTATTTTTAGCCGATAACAGCCCGTTAAAGAAGCGTTCGCCGCTTCTTACATTCGCTTTCGCTTAGGCCAAGTACTTCCATTTAAGATGCATTCATACGTTGCTTACATTCGCTTTCGCTTAGGCCGAACACTAAGATAAAAGCAACGCTATTTGTAAAAAGGCTTTTTTACAGAAAAAAAAGATGCCTCTCAAATTTATGAATTAATTAGTGTTGCCTAGGATTTTCTCAAATAATCGTAAATAAAATCAATAATTTCGCCGTCCATAACCTTAGAAATATCGGTATTTTCAAAACCAGTACGGTGATCTTTTACCATGGTGTACGGCTGAAAAACGTAAGACCTTATCTGACTTCCCCATTCTATCTTTTTTAGTTCGCCCTTAATATTGCCCGCTTTTTCGGCAAGCTCGCGTTCGCGCCGTTCGGCCAGCTTTGCGATAAGCATATTCATTGCGGTTTCGCGGTTTTGTATTTGACTGCGTCCGCTTTGACACTGCACCACTATACCCGTGGGCAGATGGGTTATCCTTACCGCCGAATCGGTTTTATTGACGTGTTGGCCGCCCGGACCGCTGCTACGGTAAGTGTCGGTTTTAAGTTCGTCCGGGCTGACCTTGATATTGATATCATTGTCTATTTCGGGCATAACCTCGACGCTGGCAAACGACGTATGCCGCCTTGCATTAGAGTCAAACGGAGAGATACGCACCAACCTGTGTACTCCTTTTTCGGCCTTTAAAAAACCGTAAGCGTTAGTACCCTTTACCAAAAAAGTGATGCTTTTATACCCCGCCTCCTCGCCGTCAAGCAAATCCAAAACATCCACCGAAAAGCCGTTTTTGTCGCAATACATTCGGTACATGCGGTAGAGCATTTGAGCCCAGTCCATCGCCTCAGTGCCGCCCGCCCCCGCATGAATCGTCATAATCGCATTATTTCCGTCGTATTCGCCTTTTAAAAGAGTGGTAAGGTTTAATAGTTCGATTTCGGCCTCCAGCGTATCTAAGGTATGCCTGATATCGGCGAGTATACTTTCGTCCGTCTCCGATTCGGCAAGTTCGATAAAAGCGGCTAAAGTATCCAGCTCGCTTTGTTTTTTTTCTAAATCGTCCAGCATATCTGAAAGCTGCTTTGCTTCGGAATTTATTGCTTGCGCGCGTTTGATGTCCTTATAAAGGTCAGGATTTTGCTGCAAAACGGCAAGCTCTGCCTTTCGGGCGTTTAGCTTACCTATATCAAAAGCCATTAGGCACTCCTCATATTTTTGAGTGAGTGCCCGCAGCCTAAGTTTGTAGTCATCCAAAACAAGCATAGATACTTTCCTTTTTGCTTACTATAATCCATAAAAGACAAAATTTTTGACAATTGCTTAATTGATTTAATCTGCTATTAATGTATTCTTTCGGCGTCCTTCTAAAAATTCAGTTAATTCTACATATGTTAAATTATCAACTCGCCATTTGATTTATGAATACTAAGGAAATTACTCCAAAATCTGTAATCGCGTCCACTTTTTGACTGTTTATTAACATCAATGAGAAAATTGTCAATATGGTTTTTTATATTAATTATCTGTTTTTTATATTGTTGTAACGGCGTTAATCATAATTAATACAAACGAGAACAAAATTCATTATGCTGCAAATAAATTTCTTCCAAATTTGCTCTTGTCAAAACCCCGCTGTCATATGCGTCTAAAATAGAATATTCCTCACCGTCTATAAATACTTTAACTTTTTCGTCGAATTTTAAACCGTCAATAATCACTTCAATCGAATCTCCGGCCATATTGTATACTACATAGTCATTGTATATTCCATAATAGAAACCTAGTCCATAATACCAATTGCTTTCATCATAAACTCGATAGGAATATTGCCATTGATTCTTTAATTCAATTTCTTCTAAATCATTTTTTGTCAAATAATTGTTATCATATAATTCTTGCAAAGCATAAGATTCTCCGTCTTTCCATGCAAGCACGCAAGAATACGACTCAAAACCCCATCCTCCTCTATAAACAAACACCTGATAGCCGTTATATTTGCCATAGCAAGGAAAGGATATTTCTTGGTGCCGTAAGTGGATTTTTTCCAAAATTGCTCTTGATAATAATTCGTTATCATACAATTCTTGCAAGCTATATATCTCGCCATCTTTCCATGCAATGATATTCGCCCGGGATGAAAAGAGCAAACCGTCTACTTCGTTAATAATTCTTCCCCCGTTCCAATCATAATACAGCACGTATCCGTTATATACTCCAATGTAGTCTAGATAAAATTCGTCAACGGATTTTTGCCCATTATAATTTCCTCCAAGCTTCCATTTAATTATTTTAAGTTCGGTTTTAGCATCAAGCCCATTATAGGTACCTAGTCCTTTAAGTTTTTTATATTCGGGAACATTGCACGCAGCAAATGACAGAATTGATACTATCATACAAAGCATTAGTCCTAAACAAATTGTTTTTTTTCTAAAATTTCGCATAATTTCAACATCCACATTAATTAATTAATTGATTAATCAAAAATATTACATCGCTCTATTCTGCTTTTTTTGCAACCCTACAATAGAATGATATCCCATTATCATATCATTAAATTATGAATGGTCCTTATCCCAACAGCAATTTTTATACTTTTTACCGCTGCCGCAGACGCAGGGGTCGTTGCGGCCTATCGACTTATTGGCGTTTACTATCTGCTTTGGTTTGTGGCCTTTTGCCGCATTGTCGCCTGTACCCTCAACCATCTGCACCTTTGCAGCCTCACGGCGCATGGGCGCATTCTCGACGGTTACGCGCATAAGCAGGTTGACCGTTTCGTCCTGAATGCGGGCAATCATGCTGTCGAACATCTCAAAACCTTCCTTTTTGTATGCAATTACGGGGTCTTGTTGTCCGTATGCCTTTAGCCCGATTTCACGGCGCAAAATATCCATTGCGTCGATATGGTCCATCCATTTAGAATCAACCACACGCAGCATTATAATACGCTCGACTTCCTCAAAATCTATACCGCGCGACGCTCCCTCGCGGATTTTTTCGCCGTAACGCTTGCGCATTTCGTTTTGAAGATGCTCGGTTAATTCCTCAATGTGCATAGACTCCAGCAAATCCTCGGTAAAAAACTCAGATTCACCCGGAAGTAATAATTTTTCGACATCACGGTTTAGACTGGTAATGTCCCAATCCTGCCAATCAAGCTTTGGATCGGTATTTCTTTCTACAATAAGAGCAGCCTGAGAGTCCATCATTTTTTCGACTTGCTCGTGAATAGATTCGCCCCTTAGTACCTTGTTACGTTCGCCGTACATTATAAGCCTTTGGGCGTTCATAACATCGTCGTATTCTAATACATGCTTACGGGTAGAGTAGTTGCGCCCTTCTAAATTGCGCTGAGCATTGCGGATACCGTTAGAAAGCATTTTCATCTCAAACGGAGTGTCCTCGTCCACCTTTAAAAATTCTACGACACGCTTCATACGGTCGCCGCCGAACAGCCTTAGCATATCGTCTTCCATACTTAAATAAAACACTGACGAACCGATATCACCCTGACGTCCCGCACGTCCGCGCAACTGGTTGTCGATACGTCTGCTTTCGTGCCTTTCGGTACCAAGTATCCTAAGGCCGCCTAAAGCGATAACCTCTTGTTTTTCGGCATCTACACCCACTTTGTATTCGCTATATAGCTTGCTGTATTCGGCACGTGCGCTAAGTATTTCGGGGTCTTCGGTGTTAAAGTACGAGGTGGCGTTATAAATAGTTTCGTCACTCATACCAAGGTCTTTCATGCGTTTTTTGGCCAGATATTCGGCATTACCGCCCAGCATGATGTCGGTACCGCGTCCCGCCATGTTGGTGGCAATGGTGATAGCTCCGCGCTTACCCGCCTGAGCAACAATCTCGGCCTCGCGCTCGTGGTTTTTTGCGTTTAGCACGTTGTGCGGAATTCCCGCTTTACGCAGTATATGCGACAGCTCCTCGTTTTTTTCGATGTTGGTTGTACCTGTCAGCACCGGCTGTCCACGCTCGTAACATTCTTTAATATCCTCTACGACGGCACGCAGCTTGCCCGCAACGGTCGAAAAAACTCTGTCGTTTTCGTCCACTCTGCGGCTGGGGAGGTTGGGCGGAATCTGCACAACGTCCAGTCCGTAAATGCCGCGGAATTCGTTTTCCTCGGTTTTTGCGGTACCCGTCATACCGCTGACCTTTTTGTATAACCTAAAGTAGTTTTGGAAGGTGATGGTGGCAAGAGTACGGTTTTCGTTTTGTATGCGCACGTTTTCTTTTGCCTCTATCGCTTGGTGCAAGCCGTCACTGTAACGCCTGCCAATCATCAAACGGCCTGTAAACTCGTCTACGATGATTACCTCGCCGTCCTGAATTATATAATCGTCCTCCCGTTTCATTATATAAACGGCGCGCAAAGCATTGTTTATATAATGGTTAAGCTCGTTATGCTCGTAGTCGGCAAGGTTGTCGATAGCAAAAAACCTCTCCGCCTTTTCGATACCGTTAGGGGTAAGAGTAATCGCCTTTTTCTTTTTGTCTATCTCAAAATCACCGTTGCTCTCCTCGCCCTCGATTGGCTTACCCTCGTCGTCAACGTTGGTAGATGCCTTTAATGTGCGGACAAAGCGATTGGCGGTAACGTACATATCACTGCTCTTGCCGCCTCTGCCGCTGATGATAAGCGGAGTACGCGCCTCGTCGATAAGTATGCTGTCCACCTCGTCGATAATCGCGTAAACAAGCCCGCGCTGAACCATGTCCTTTTTGAATATGACCATGTTGTCCCTTAGGTAGTCAAAACCTAATTCGTTATTGGTGGCGTAAGTTATGTCGCATTCGTATGCCTGACGTTTTGCGTCCGCCTCCATATCCGAAATAGCCACTCCCACGGTAAGCCCCAAAAATCGGTGGATTTTCCCCATCCATTCGGCGTCACGCTTGGCAAGATAGTCGTTGACGGTGACTATGTGTACGCCATTGCCCGTAAGCGCGTTAAGATACGCCGGCAACGTCGAAACAAGCGTTTTGCCCTCGCCTGTTCCCATTTCTGCTATACGCCCTTGATGAAGCACGATTCCGCCCATCAACTGAACTCTGAAGTGCCTCATACCAAGTACCCGCTTGCCAGCCTCACGGACTACCGCAAAGGCGTCGGGCAGGATATCATCCAAGGTCTCGTAATTTTCGTTAAGCCTTTTTTTAAGCACATCGGTTTGAGCCTTAAGCTCGTCGTCGGTCATTGCCTGATAAACCGGCTCTAAAAGCTCGATTTTGTCGGCTGTTTTTGATAGCTTTTTTATGTGCCGGCGATTGTCGCTACCAACAATAAAAGAGATTAGTCCCATAATTTAAACATTCTCCATTTGGCTGTATTTGCCCTGACTTTATTATCTTATTTAAATTTAAATGCCGTGATTATTTATATTTAGGCAATAGATAGTTGAATTTGACATTAGATTATTCTATAATTGCTAGTTAAAATGTGTATACGTTAGTCAAAACATCTGTAAAACAAGTATAATCGTTTTGCTGCGCTTAAAATCTGTATTGACAGAAGATGATAAAAAACCAGATTTTTTGCGACTATCAAGCGGTTTTAAACGGATTTCCCAAAATTTATTTTTGTGTTCTGGACATCGAAGCAGGCGACGTATAAAAATTAGCGGATAAACGCTAGTAAAACAAGCCTATAATCGTCTTGCTGCGCTTAAAATCTGTATTGAGCCTTGACTATTTTGTCAATACGGATTTATAAGGATTATTATTCCTTGTTGCCTGCCAGCAAAATATCATATGCCGACATAAAATCCTTTACACTGATGTACTGGTCGTCGATTTGCCTGCGGCAATCCTTTAGCGTTTGAATCTCGGAGCTGCTTAGCTGTTTTTCGCTATCGCTAAAGCTGCGGTGTAAATCAATAAGCGGCTCGTCGCCAAAATTGTTTTTGAATATCGTGATTGAGTTTGCAGTGCGGCTTAATATGTTGATGGCTTGGTTAAGTTCGATAGTGGAGGATACGATTACCGTGGTTATGCTGCCGGCCCCCGTCAGCCTGCCCGCCCCGTATACAGTACGCAGAGTGGATTCGCTAAGTACATCGGCATTGTTAAGAATAATTGCAATATGCCTGCCGTGAGCCGCTACTCTTTTAGCATGGTTTACAGCAAGAAGGACAGAGTCATCGTATTTATCAGAATTATCGCAAGGCAAAACAAGAGTTGTACCGGGCAGTATTGAAGTTTCGCTCATGCCTTCGGGAGTTTCGTCCAAAAACATATTTATGGTTTCAAACCCGCTGTGCGATAGCTTGGTGCTAATCTCACGCGCCAAATTGTCCAATTTTACTGCGCCTAAGCCTATTATAAGCTTTCGCTGTCCTTTGCAAAACGGACAAATCGCGTTTAGAGCATTAAACGACCTGCTGCCCTTTTCCATTTTGATTATACCCAGCGGCGGTTGCGGATCTTCCAGTGTTTTGCGGACAAAGCAGTCTATCCTGACTCCGTTGATCATATCCAGCTTAAACATTCCAAATCTGCCGGCTTTTTCTAAAAATCTGACCTGTCCGCTTATTTCGTCACCCGGCAAAAGCTTATGCTCGTTTACCATAAGCATGGGCACAAAGATGTCGGCATCGCGTTGAACAAATCCGGATATTCTGGCCCAAGCGCCCTCTGCGGTAATATCTAATATGCCTTTGCGCTGTTGCGGACTAATGACTACACTTTTCATAAGGTAGTCATTAGTAAGTTCCTCTACTTCCTGATTGGTGACGGGCGAAACCGTCGTCTTTTCGGGAGGGTAATAGACGGTACTGGCGATACGCAGCTCGGTCATCTTTTTGACCAAAGTACGCTTGTCTAAGGTGGTAGCCGACCTAAGACCCATGCGCCTTGCGACTTCACGCAATGCGTAGATAGAAATAGCGTCGTATTCCTCGTAGATTTTTTTGTACATTTCCTTGTCATCTTCATTTAAAGCGTCAAAGTTAACATCGTAGCTTCTTTGTTTTGGTGTGCGTTTCATATTTTATTTCTCCCGTATTAATAATAAATTTTTTTAGTTTTTGTTTTTTGATTTTTAGTATGAGGCCTGCTTTTAGAATCATTATTGATGAATAAGAAAATATGATTTTGGGCGGATTTTTGAGCCAATCAAAAGCATTTTGATTTTGACTTTCCAAAAAAATCAAAGATTTTGATCGGAGCGCCGTAGCAGCATATCAAGCCAAAGAGCGAGAGCAACGAAAACTTACTTACATTGCAGACAAAAGTTTTCATGTAGTACTGCCGGAAAAAATAAGAGCGCAGCGGCTTACACCACCGCAAAACAGCACAGTATACTGTTTTTAGCTGTTGCCGCCAATGGCTCTGCCCGCAGGCTAGTGATAAAACGCAACAAACGCGTTATCCTCTTTATCAATAGTATTCTTAATCGTACATTACATTGAGCGATTTCAACACCCTCATAAAGAATGTAGTTATAAAGTAAGATAGTAGCACCAACCCGAATATAAACATTAAATGCATCAAATTTGCCTGATCTGCCTTTATGCTAAAGCTTTTAATGCCAAAAAGCGATCCCTCGCCGCCTGTCGCTCCGTTAATGTCGACAATTACCGCAACAAACATAAGTACGATACTTGCCAAAAAGACAAGTGATCTAAAAAAATTAAACGGCTCGCAAATCTTAGCCAGCACTATTGTTCCGGTAAACGACATAGCGATTACCGTCATTGCAATATAGGTGTCGTCGCTGATTGCAAACGGAGGATTCCAATTTAAACCACTTTTAGTAAGAATTGATTTATAAAAGTATACGCCAAGCACACTAATCACAAGCGCAACTCCGCCCGGAATTGCCCTGCTTATCACGTTGGCTAAAAAGTTACCCTTTATCCTGTTGCTGTTTGATTGCAACGCCAGACAAAACGACGGCATAGCTATAACAAATATCTCCAACAAAAGCAGATTTTTAGGGAATAACGGATAATCGTTTTTAAAAAACAAAAAGACTATGGATAGCACTATGGACATAAATGTCTTTGTCAAAAACAGTGATGATGACTTAGTAATGTTGTTTACTACACGCCTGCCCTCCATAACTACATCAGGCATAGACGTAAAATTGCTGTCTAACAACACCAGGTGGCTGACGTTGCGCGCAGCCTCCGCACCGGACGCAATCGCTATCGAACAATCCGCCTCACGCATAGCAAGAATATCATTTACGCCGTCCCCAGTCATGGCGACGGTATGCCCTTTTGCTTTTATACTGCGGACAAGCAGACTTTTTTGTTCGGGCGTAACCCTGCCGAAAACTGTGTATTTGTTAGCGGCCTCGGCTACTTCCTGAGCGGACAGTCCGTCCAGCGAGATATAAAGCTCGGCATTTTCTACTCCCACTCTTCTCGCCACCTCAGATACTGTTATGGGATTATCGCCGCTTATTACCTTGACGGCTACGTCGTTTTCCTTAAACCACTTGATTGTACAGGTAGCGTCATCACGGATATGATCCTCTATAACAATAAGGGCAAGCGGCTTTCTTCCGGAAGGTATTTTGTATTCGCCCTTATCGCTGGTTATATCTCCGCTAACCTGTGCCAGACAAATCACGCGGTATCCTTGGGCTGCGTATTCCGCGACAAGCCTATCCAGTTTTATGCCCATGTCCTTAAGCACAAACTCAGGTGCGCCAAGCAGATACGTCCCGTCCTCCTCAAAGGTGACTGCGGACAGCTTTCGTTGTGACGAAAACGGCAACACTGTTTTAGGTTTTAAGCCCGTATTATAGCCGTACTTTGCCGCTAGTGCCAAAGCGGTTTGATTGTTGTCCTCGGTCGCCGACAGCATAGACCCGATGATTGCCGCAATAAGTGATTCGGCGTTTTCGTCCTTAATCAAAGGGACAGTCTTGTTTACCTGCATTGACCCGTCGGTGAGTGTGCCTGTTTTATCTAAGCATAATACATCCGCTCTTGCAAGCATCTCGATGCAATAAAGGTCTTGCACCAAAGTATGCCTTTGGGACAGCCGGATTACTCCCATCGCAAGTGCCACACTCGTCAAAAGAAACATTCCCGCAGGAATCATACCGATAATCGAACCCGCCCAACCGGCAATCATCTTAGAACGTGTATCCGGTGTCATCGCGCTCCAGTCTACTTGGTGAAGTTTGATATAAACCATCAAAATGGCAATCGGAATAATAAAGCAGGTTACGATTTTCATAATCAGCCTTATCGAATTTTGCAATTGCGACTTAGGCTTTTTGTAATTTTTGGCATGACTTGTCAGCGTTTCGATATAATTGGTGTCGCCTACCTTATCTACTCTGGCGTAGCAAGTACCCGCCGAAACAAAGCAACCCGAATACAGAATATCCCCGACATTCTTTTTTACAGCCTCGCTTTCGCCGGTCAGCATCGACTCGTTTACTTCGCAGCTGCCTGCAACTACTACGGCGTCAGCAGAAATTTGCTTGCCCGTCTCGGTAAAGATGATGTCGTCAAGCACGATTTCGGAGATTGGTATCACCTTGCGCTTGCCTGACCTTACCACAGTTGCGGTTGGCGCTGATATTATACTAAGGCGGTCTATCATGCGCTTAGAGCGGATTTCCTGAAAAATACCTATGCAGATGTTTGCAGTAATTATCACCAAAAAGAACAGGTTGCCAAAGTCGGTATTGCCCGAAAATATCAGCACCGCCCCTACGATAAACGTAAGGATATTAAAGAATGTAAAGATGTTGCTGATAAATATAGCGCGGTAGGTCTTTCCCTTTTTTTTGGTGATATAGTTGATAAAACCTTTTGCAACCCTGTCATCTATCTGGCTGTCACTAAGGCCGTTTTCGGTATCAGGGAAAAATCTTTCGGCAGTGTCAAGATTAAAATTGATCACCTTGGGCTTTGTTTGTTTTTTGACTTCCAAAAGACTGTCGTCGATTGCCGACTTCTTTTTTTCTGATAACTCAAGGCCGTCAGACAACTCTCCCGCCGTTATAGCAGGATCAGCAGCTTCATCTTTTTTGGGGTGCTTTTGTTTAAGCTTTTTTTCGTGGCCGTCCGAAACCTTTTTTGCATGAAATTCTACGCCGCTGTCCCGATTGTATTCGTTCTTTTTATCTTTTCTAAAGGGCATAGTACCATCCCTACATTATTTATTTGATTTAATTTATTTTAGATTGGCTAATTTTTTTAACGATTGGATGTGCTTTAGTTTAACAGTTTGCAAAAAATCATCCAATAATTAGTAGTTATGCAATTAGTTTAGCAAACTAACAAACTTTTGTCAATTTTATAAGCATTAAAGAATGATTAAATCTATATCTTCGTTTAATTTTTTTATCAAAAGATGGTGTTTCATCAAAAAATATGAGCCGGTAACCAAATTTTACCTTTTTTTAAAATACCGAGCCGTCCAAAAATTAAAGAATCAGATTGTTTTTTTTAAACTACAGACATAAAAAGATATTTAGACAATTACGGAATAAAACCAAAAAATAAAAAAACGGAAACAATTTAAATTCAAACTGTTTCCGCTACAACAGACCGGTCCCGTAATAATGACAAATAAGACTTTTGCAACAAAAAAGTATGGATTTTGTTTTTTTAAGACAATTTCTCCTTTTAAGTTTGTAGCAGCTTTACTAATCTAAAAAAGATGATGATTAAAAAAATAAAAAACGCAAAAAGATATTTTAGATGTTACGGGGAAAATCTGATTTTGCCGGATTTATTCTTTTATAGTTATGGTATCAAACTTGAAGCTTACCTAAAATATTCAAAAAGTTTCCTACTTCATTTGCATCTAATTTGCTGATATATTCGTTAAGCTTTAAAAGGTTTTCGTTGCGCTGATTGCTGTCTACCACCTGTTTTAGATACGGGTTGTAGTAGATTTCGCCTCCCGCCGTCATGGCGTTCATTATACTTATCACCCGCTGGCGGTTATGTGTAACCATGCTGCGATACTTGTTTTGCAATCTTAACGCCTCCTTGCCGTCCTTAGCTATTGACGCGATTATTGCACGCACACTGCGCCCCTTAGCCTTCTCCTTTAAAATCGTCCTGATAAGCGCGGTGATTTCCTCTTCATCAAATAGCTCAAAACCGTCTCTGCGGGATTTAATTATATCGATTTTAAGATCGCAGGCAAGCGACGGCACAAGTTCAAACATTTTTAGCTGCGAGTAATAATAATTCCTCACGCTGTTTACGCTGCGCCCCGACTCGGCAGAGGTCTTTTCAAATGCCCACTTAAGGCCCTTACCGCCGGCAGCGGCGTTTTTAACGTATCCAAACAGCCTTTTGGTCTGCTCGATTGTCCAATTATTCTCCATGTAATACAAATCCTCCTTGTTTATACCAATAATACTTGCCTAAAAAAATGTTTTTATACTGGCTTTGACTACAAAATTCATTATTTGTTTGCAAACGGTCATACCAAAGGGAGATAATTCATAAAAATATATGGGGTGATTTACATGGACATTAAATTTAATTTGCGTCCGACGTTTGAGTCGGTATTTTTGATTAACGGCAGGCTGGTCGAGGGCGGCGAAATTCTGTACGGCGAAAACGAGGTTGCCTACATAACCGTGCTTCCGCTATCCGCCCTGCTGCTGCCATACACTGTGAAAATGGTGGGAAGCCGTGTCAAATCCAACCCCGAGCTATGTAAATGCTACTGTTTAGGGACAAATTTTGGCGAAGATAGATTTAACCATCCTGCTGCAAACCATTTGGGAGCGGGGGGCTTTAAAGCAAATAAATTTCATCTCAAATTTTTACCCAGACACAATTACGTCTACTCCGTGCCGGCCGCCGAACCAAAAGAAGCGACCGATTTGGTGGATAAATTCTTTATATGCGTGCGGGAAGGCAAAACCGAGGACGCAAGACGTTGCCTTAGTCACGAATTATCCGAAAGTATAGACGACCACTCGTTAATCGGATTTTTTGATGATTTTGTAGACATTGTTTTGGGCGACGAGCAAAGCTTATACCATCTTATCGACAAAAACGGTCAAGGAGTATCCTACAGTTTTGTAATCAAAAACGGCGTAATCGACAATATAATCGAGATGTAAAAAAGCAGTAAATACATTATTGAAATAATGATTAATATAAAAAGCTGATTTTTGTAATTATCAATCAGCTTTTTTATTGATAAGGTTTACTTTTGCGAATTGAAGAGTGATAAAAAAGATGATTTTTTTTCAAAACAATATTTTGCCCTTTAAAAAGGCATATCTTACCGCTATTCAAAAATCAATATTTATAATCTCAGTATTTATAACACCTTTTTTCAGGCTAATAAAGCTTAGTTTGTTAGCTTTAATGTTAATAAAGTGCGGCAAATGGTAAATATTCCGTACAAACGTCTGACGTCATATAAATTTAAATCAGGACTATCAGCTTAACTGGCAGTTTGCATTTGCGGCACTGCCGCATTGTTACCGGCAAGGCTCGAAAATGCCTGAAAAATTATCCGCCTTATGCATAATTGCCACACTACCGCTATATAAGTGGGTTGTTTAAATACTTGCTTTATTTTTACTCGATCGGGACACGCTTCCGCCTTTATTATTTCTATCTCATTCCTTTTGCATATCTCTCTTAGTATCTTCACTATTTCCGTCTTTAGCTTCCCGCATATTTTTTGTCGTCGATACTTCGGAGCGAAAACGATGTGATATTGACGTCGCCATTTCGTATGTGATAGACTATCTATGTCTTACACATTAATGACTCCTCCTATGTGTTTTCTTTTGCGATTACCAGTCGCTTTTATTTTTACCATAGGCGTTTTTTTTGTGCAAAGCTAAAGCTTGTTGTCCACTGGCATAGCCTGTGGTTGTCTAAGCAAGTTAAAAACGGGTAAAAATCGTCGTTTTTACCCGTTTTGGCAAGCATTATAGTTTATCAATAAAAAAATTTATTGATTTTTAATTAAGGTTACACTCTATTTTATTTTTCGATCAGATTAATTTTTTTGTCCAAAATTCTGTCATGAAATTTGGTATAAAGCGGTAACATCCGGTTAAGCACATCTATCATTTGTCCGGCGTCAGAAACCCCAAAAACCCGGTCGTCAAAGCCCTCGTAACGCACCCGTTCGTCAACACGCTGTCCGGCCAGTTTTTTGCTCCAACCGTCTACGTTATCAAAGGCGACTATCATCTTGTACAACGACCACGCAAAAGCAACTTCGGACAGCGTACCAGCCCCGCCGCCGACCACCACTACCGCACTGGCACTGGCAACTATTCCGTTGCGGTAAACGTCTAATCCCGTGGGTATTACGATGTCCGCAAACTCGTTGGCCTGCGAAATATCATGCGACGGCAGAATCGCAACAGTGTCACACTCGCTGCGTTTTTCGGACGATTTTGCTCCCGCAAACGCCGCCCGCATAACTCCATACAGCCCTCCCGTCTGAACCCTGTAACCATTATCCACAAGCGCTTTGCCCGCCGCAAACGCCGTTAGATATTTTTCGCCGCCGTCCTGTATACAACTATCGCCCACTATCGCAATAAGCTTTCTCATTCCCTCTCCTTTTTAAAGTTTTTTAACCCAAAATTCAAATCAGTACTTTTAATACTTAATGTCAATACTATCGTTATATTATTAGTTTATCTTAGTATAATTATAATTAATTATTTCTGGCTAATAATTATATGCCGAAAAATTATATTTTGTGTCGGCTTTCGCCATAAGCTTAGATAAAAAACAATAATCATAAAAAAAATCAATAATCAACTGGTTTTTTGTACTAATAACTATTTTATTAAAACAATAGTTTTTAACCAAATAATGCCGTACAACGCGCTATTTTTAAGCGATAACGCCTAATCACAACACAATACTTAACATATCTGCAAAATAATGCGTCGTATTAATCCAAAAATGTTAATACGTAATAAATTATAACCAGGACTTTTTTTTTGCCGTTAATAATCATTTTTTTACAGTTGTCGCAGCATTAAAAAATGATGCAGACAGGCACAAAAAACTCTTAAAAACAATCGTTTTATTTTGTATATGTTTTTAAACCAAAACAAAGTAAAAAAAAATTTGGGGACGCAATAACCGCTTTAAAAGATTTAATCACATTCTATTTTTTTATTCAATTTTTCTTTGTTCTTTTTAAAAAACATGCTATAATATTATAGGCGGTGTTTTGCAGAGATTCCTTTGCTTTTGACACTGCTTAATACTTTTTAACAATCATTTGGAGGAATTTATTTATGCGACTTCTTACTAGGTCTGATTTTGACGGTCTTGCCTGCGGTGCGCTTCTTAAAGAATTAGGCATTATCGACAACTGGAAATTTGTTCATCCTAAAGATATTCAGGATGGCATAATCGAGGTTAGCGATAACGATGTTCTTGCCAACGTTCCGTACGTCAAGGGGTGCAAACTGTGGTTTGACCACCACTCCAGCGAAACCGAAAGGCTGGGAGACATCAGCTACGAGGGTGAAAGCCGTCTTGCCGACAGCGCCGCCCGCGTTATTTACGACTATTACGGCGGCAAAAAGCGTCTGCCGCATTTTGAAAACATGGTAGTTGCTGTGGATAAGGTTGACGCCGCCAAGCTAACGACGGACGAGATACTCAATCCTGCCGGATGGGTGCTGCTAGGCTTTATTATGGATCCGCGCACAGGTTTAGGCCGCTTTAGAAATTTTAGAATAAGCAACTACGAACTTATGGAGAAGCTGATTGACGCTTGCCGCACCATGGACATAACCGAAATTCTCAACCTACCCGACGTAAAAGAACGCGCCGAGATGTATTTTGAGCAGCAAATACTCTTTAAAGAGATGCTTCAAAAACATACCCGCACCGACGGTAACGTAATCATAACCGACCTGCGTAACGTCGAAAATATATATTCCGGTAACCGTTTTATTATTTACAGTATGTTTCCGCAGCAGAATATCTCGATGTGGATTGTGGACGGTAGAGGCAAACAGAATTGCCCTATCGCGGTGGGGCATAGTACAATCAACCGCACGTCTAAAACCGACGTCGGTTCATTGCTTTTAAAATACGGCGGGGGCGGCCACCGTCAGGTAGGCACGTGTCAAGTGGATTACGGACAAGCGGACAGAGTAATAAAAGAACTCGCCGCCTCCATGAAAAATGACGGCTGATAAAAGTAACAATTAAAATATACAGCCAAAAGTTATAGTTATATAATTAGCATAAAATCTGTCACGAAACAGCAAATATTATTTAATAAACATTAAATTTCATATTTGAATATTACCATATTCAGATATGAAATATTGAATAAAAAAATCGGCTTTTAGATTTTTTACATTGACAAGCCATCGACTGTAGCAAAAATATTATAAAATAATAAACTATTAAAATCAATTTCAAAACGGGTAAAAAGCGTCGTTTTTTTACCCGTTTGCCTGTTTATTAAAAAACTGTAGGCAAACAGCTTTAAGGTTTGCCTACAGTTTTTTAAGGATTAAGCACCGGCTAAGCTGGTGAGGCAGGAAATAGTTTTAGCGTTAACTAAAAAAGTATAAGCCAATAGTACAAAATGCAGGGATAGAAATTTCCTATGTTTATTAAACAAAAACGGCAAGTGTAAAAATGCAACAGCCAGCAATTAAAAAGAGTATAAGCCAATAGTACAAAAATGCAGGAATAGAAATTTCTAAATTTATAAAACAAGAACGGCAAGTGTAAAAATGCAACAGCCAGCTAGGGCAGCAAAGCACCTAAGCATAAGGCAGACAATTCATCGGGCACTTTCGTGCCTTGCCGGCAACAATGCGGCAGTGCCGCAAATGCAAACCATCGGCTAAATTGGTGGTTCTGATTCTGATTTACAGCAACAGTCCATTTTTTATGTTTTTAAAAACTACTCAAAAAACAATGATAATCATTCATTTTTGCCTGGCTTAAAATATTCTAAAACACTTAAATATATTTTGATATATCTTTTAATTTACTTGATGCAGATTTTCTTTTTTTTACTATTTCGAAAAAAATTGACATCCAATAGTGACAAAAGTTGCATGGTAGAATATTTCAAAGATAATAGCATTAATTGCAAAAATATATCTGCCAAATTAAAATAAATGATTAATTGGGTAATAACAAATATACCGGGTACAATTAACATGAAAGAAAAAACAGTTATTACCTTCTCTAAGTGTTTTTGCATCTTAAAAACATTGGTGCTCATCATTAACATGACAACAAAACACCCTGTTATCGGAATACAGCCGAATTTTATTTGTTTTTTAAGACTTATTAATTCTGTTCTCATTTCACCGTGCCGATTATTATTTATGATTTTTGGTTTTAAAGAAAATATTATAGCTATCTACAACCATCTTGATTTTAATACTTTTATTGTAATCCTTAGCGTAACTTAAACAGCAACGATGCGGCAGCCGGCGGCAGTCGCTAGGCGGAATTATTTTAAGTCCCCTACTGTGCGCGGATAAAGCTGAACGTCTCTTATATTGCCTACGCCAGTGATGTAAAGCAGTATACGCTCTAAGCCCAGTCCAAAGCCGCTGTGAGGGCAGGAGCCGAATTTGCGAAGTTCTAAATAATGCTCGTACTGCTCTACCGCCATTCCCCGCTCCTTTATTGCCGAAAGCAGCTTGTCCAGATTGTCCTCGCGCTCGCTGCAACCGATGATTTCGCCGATGCCAGGAACTAATAAATCAGTCGCCGCAACAGTAAGCCCGTCATCATTCTGCTTCATATAAAATGACTTCAGCTTTTTGGGGTAATTGATGACAAAGACAGGCTTTTTGTAAACCTCTTCGGTTATATACCGCTCGTGTTCGGTCTGAAGGTCGCACCCCCAATCGACGGGGTACGTAAACTGCCTGCTTTTTTTTTAAAATCTCGACTGCTTTTGAATAGTCCAAAACTTCAAATTTACTGCTGATTACTGATTTTAGCTTATCCTTTAATCCCTTTTCGAAATGCGCGTCAAAAAAGTCAATCTCGGGCTCGCACCGCTTTAATACGTCGCCGATTATATATTTTATCAGTTCCTCGGCGATTTCGATGATATCGGGTAGCTCGGCAAAAGCAACTTCCGGCTCAATTTGCCAAAACTCGGCGGCGTGCCTTGTTGTGTTACTGTTTTCGGCGCGGAATGTCGGGCCAAAGGTATAAATCTTTCCCATAGCCATGGCGGCGACTTCGCCCTCTAGCTGTCCCGACACAGTAAGCCCCGCCTTTTGCCCAAAAAAGTCGTTAGCGTAATAATCCTGTTCGGTTTTGTAGCGGGTTTGATAGCCATGAGTTGTCACACGAAAAACCTCGCCGGCCCCCTCACAATCGCTGCCGGTGATAATGGGGGTATGAATGTAAACGTAGTTATTTTTGACAAAATATTGGTTGATGGCGTCAGACAAAACACTGCGGATGCGCAACATGGCGTTAAAGGTGTTGGTACGCACTCTTAAATGCGGAATATTCCTCAAAAACTCCATGGTGTGACGCTTTTTTTGCAAGGGGTAGCTTTCTGGACACTCGCCCAATATCTTTATAGCCACAGCGTTAATCTCGGCGCCCTCACCGCTTAGGGCAGCAACAACCGTGCCGTCCACCTTTAATGCACAGCCTAGCTGCAATTCTTTGTCCGGCAAAAAACTTGCCTTATCGATTACAATTTGAATGTGCTTTAAGCTTGTGCCGTCGTTAAGCTCGATAAACGCGACATTTTTAGAATCACGCGATGTCCTTACCCACCCGCAAACGGTAACATTTTTGCCGATAAAATGCCCGCTTTTGCTTAAAATTTCCGCAATATCCGTATGTTTCATAATCTGACTGCTCCTGCTTTTTAGTTGAATCTTAATTTGAATTTTAAACGAATTTTATTTGTTGTGTTTGTATTTTTATAACGAAAACATCTTAACTACAATCATTTAAAACTCTTTACTAATTATTAACAATATTACCCTTTTTTAATAAATTTGTCAACGGTAAATTGATTTGTTTATTTGCCTAATGCAAAAACGGCAGAGTTTTATTTCCTGCCGCTTATTTTTAAATAAAGTAAAAGATATTATCTAATAAAGATTATTTTTAGATATATTACGTATTGGCTGCAACTAAAGGTAAAAGATAAATGATTATACCAAAAATCAAAACGGTCAATGCCTTTAACCTTAATTGAAATAAACCAAGCTCCCCTATTTTTATTCTTATAAAAATAAATACTTTAGGATGATATGGATATTAAAAACAATATATTTCAGACTTTTTATGGGATAAACGCGCATGTGATATTTTTTTGAATTCTATACAAAAACGCCAAAGGCCGTGTCATAATTTTTTTTGATTACGGTGTATTAACCGGCAGATTTAAGCCATTTGATACAAAGACCTAATACGGCTCTTTTTGCAGGAACACGCCAGATATTTGGTATTAAAACATTTTGCAAGAATACAGACGGGATAAGCAGCAGATTTATCAAACAACCATACCCTTCATTTTATCTTATAACAAACTCAAACTGCCTTCTGATAAAAGCAATGAATAAGCCCATAACTAAAGAAAAAATCCGATTAGTGTGAAAACGCACATTCTTACATATTCGGATATTTATGTATAAGGATAAACTATAAAATAAGACAGGCTGTGTATATAGTCACAATGATATGGCGCAAGCTAATTTGATAGTAATAATTTTTTTGCTATGTGCCTCTTTTTTAACAATCTCATCTACTTTTTGCTTTAAAAAAACTAGTCGCAAACATCACAATACGTTATTCCTAAGTCATGCATTTGACGAGCGTAATAAAGACATTTTTTTATTTGTTCTTTTTTTATTAAAAACGCTATTTTAGATTTTTTTTGCAACAGTAAATTTTTTACCATCCAGAAATAATTTTTATTTCATTTAAACAACAAAATTAATAGAAGTTTTTTTTACTTAAGCCAAAGATACATTAGAAAAAATGCAGTGCCTAAACCTGCCACCGCTATTAAAAACGGAGGAAGCATTGCCAAAAAGCTGCCCCAAAACAGCGCCCGCTTTTCCTTTTTTGTAAGCTGCAACTTTTGAATTTCGTGAATATTCTTTTGCTGCTCCGGCTTGATGTAACCCGGCATCCCTTCGACATTCATGTTAACAAAGCTGCGCCCGTCATCATCATCGTATTTTTTTTTGCCCATGTTTCTCCTAAAATTAAGGAGCGAACAAACTCTGCTGCCGCTCCTGAATTATCTCATATTTTAATCTCTAAGAGTTAATTCCCCAAACTTCAGTCCGCACCTTATAGGCTGATACTCCGGAGAGTTTAGTACGAAGAGTACTTCATTTTTAACAAATAAACGTCCTCATTTAGCCATAAAATCTTTTTAATTAAAGGGCTAAAGCGCGGATAACCTATTTTTTAATTTCTTTAGCGTCTTGAGGATACAAATGGCAAGCGCAAAAATGATTGCTTTCGTACTCCAAAAACTTAGGAGGAATCTGTTTACATACGTCCATCGCCTTGGGGCATCTTGTGTGGAATTTGCAGCCCTTGGGCGGGTTTGCAGGCGATGGAATGTCGCCTTTAAGTATTATACGATTCATTTTTATATTGGGGTCGGGTACGGGTACTGCCGAAAACAGTGCTTGAGTATACGGATGCATAGGTTTTGTAAACAGTAATCTGTTTTCTGCCTTTTCGACTATATTGCCTAAATACATTACCGCAACGTCGTCCGAAATATGCTCGACTACCGATAAATCATGCGAAATAAAAACGTAAGTCAACCCTAACGAAGATTGCAAATCCTTTAACAGATTGATGATTTGCGCCTGAATCGACACGTCCAGTGCCGAAACCGGTTCGTCACAGATTACCATCTTGGGTTTAAGAGCTAGTGCGCGCGCTATACATATTCTCTGCCTTTGTCCGCCCGAAAATTCATGTGGATATCTGTCAAAGTAATGGGGTTGCAATCCGCATTTACGCATCACGTCTACTATATAGTCGCGGTAATCGCTTTTAGATACCAACTTATGCGTACGGACAGCCTCGCCGATGATTTCACCAACGGGGAGCCTGGGCGAAAGACTAGAGTACGGATCTTGAAATATTATCTGCATATGCGGACGCATTGCGCGCAAATCCCTAGGCCTTAACGCACCTACGTCAATGCCATCAAAAATGACCTTGCCCGATGTGATTTCGTGCAGACGGAGTATTGCCCTGCCCATAGTAGTTTTTCCGCAACCTGACTCGCCTACTATACCAATGGTTTTGCCTTTTTTTACAGTAAACGATACGTCGTCAACGGCACGTAAATATCTTGTCGGCTTGCCAAAAAAGTCTTTAGCTATTACAAAATATTTTTTTAAGTGGTCAACCACCAAAATATCGTCTTTAGCAATATTAAGCCCTTTGGCTTGTTCTGCCGAATCGGGCGTAACATCACGGTTACTATTGATTTTTGTAGCGTAATTAGCCATTTTTCCCCTCCTTTTTGCAACTGCCGGCGCTATTTATGCCGCTATAGAGGTGACAGGCAACCTTGTGAGTATCGCTGACATCTATCATGCAAGGGTAATCGCCTTCGCAAACTTCCATGCGTCTTTCACATCTGCCTTTAAAGTAGCAATGCTTAGGCATATTGATGGGGTTTGGAACACTACCGGGTATACTGTAGAGCCTATCTACTTTTTTGTTGACAGCGGGCTTGCTCTTTTGCAAACCAAAGGCGTACGGATGCATGGGATTATCAAAAACATCCTTTGCTGTACCCATTTCAATAACACGACCGGCGTACATTACGATTACATAATCTGCCATTTCGGCAATAACGCCTAAATCGTGAGTGATTAGCATAATGCTACCCGAAATTTTGTCCTTAATATCACGCAGAAGCTCTAATATCTGAGCCTGAATAGTAACGTCAAGAGCGGTTGTAGGCTCGTCGGCAATAATTAGCTTAGGATTGCATATAAGAGCCATAGCTATAACCACGCGCTGACGCATACCGCCTGATAACTCGTGCGGAAATTTATTATAGATGAGTTCGGATTTCATGCCGACAAGTTCAAGAATTTCATAGGTACGCTTTTTTGCGCTTTCCTTAGTAGCCCCCGGAGTATGCAGCAAAACTACTTCATCAAGCTGTTTCCCGATTGTAAATATCGGATTAAGACTGGTCATTGGCTCTTGAAAAATCATAGAGATTTCGCGGCCTCTGATTTTACGCATAACCTCGGTGGGCATTTTTGCAACGTTATAAACTTTTTCGACGGTTTCGAAAAGCGGAATGCCGTTGCGGTCTACCTTTTGCACCTTTTCAAAAACAAGATTGCCGTCCTTGTTCTTCTTTTGCACCTTTTCGTAAAGCAGTACGCCCTTCTTTTGCACCTTTACGATAACGGGTTTACCGTCTTTATCTAATATGGGCTTGCCATTTTTATCCTTTTTTTGGACTTCTTCGCAAACAGGCTTGCTCCTTTTTTGGACCTTAAGCATAACGGGCTTACCGTCTTTATCTAATATGGGCTTGCCGTCCTTGTCTTTTTTTTGAACTTCTTCAAAAATAGGCTTGCCTTTCTTTTCAAATACAGGTCTTTCTAAGATTTTTTTAGTGCCGTCAGATAAAGTTTCGTATTCATAAATAGGAACTTTTTTCCCGTTTTTTTCGACAAATGCGGTCGACTTAAAACGAATCTCGCTGCCATCGATAACCTGTCCTTGAGGTGCTTGAACAAGCTGCATAAGCGAAAACGAGGTAACGCTTTTGCCGCATCCCGATTCGCCCACAACGCCCACGGTTGAGCCTTGGGGAATCGAAAAAGTTACGCCGTTTACCGCCTTAACAACGCCTGCGTCGGTGAAGAAATAGGTATGCAGATTATCAAACTCTACAATATTCCTCGAATCTTTCATCTTGGTGACATATTCAGATTCGGGGACATTTTTCCTCTTTTTACGTTTTTCGTATTCTTTGGTTATCTTAACATTTCGTTTAGAAATCGCCCGGCCTTCCTTTGCGGTTATAAAGACAGACTTATCTTTTTTATATTTCTGCTTTTTTTCAGAAGGCTGCTGGGGCGGAGTTTTCTGCGATTCTCCGTTTTTCTTTTCTTCTTGCATACTTATATACATTCTCCTTTGGCGGGTAATCCGTAAGTAAAACCGCTAGTAGCTTTTTGTAAACACAAGCATTGTAAAAACTTGCGTATAAACAATCTACCACCTAGCCCTGCGACTACTCACGCATAAGCCTCCATATTGCCGAGCACATTATCAAGCCTTTTTTAACATTTATTTAAAGTAATTATTCAAGTATTATTATAATGTAATTTATATTAAGCAATTTTTGCGAATATTCTATATTATGTATTTGCTAAGTATCAAAGTAATTTTAGCAAATCTTGCATTAGGCATTAAAGCGTGGAAAAACTTTTTATTTAAATGCATAACAACACACCCTATCAAGGTCAAACAAAACTGTAATCAGTTTTAGGTATATGCAGTTGAACATTTATATACGTACTAAAAAGAGATTTCCACGCCTGCCCAATAATAATTTTATAGTTTTATTTTTTATCGTTTCATTTTAGGATCAAAAGCGTCACGCAAGCCGTCGCCTATAAAGTTGAACGCAAGCACTGCAAATATTATCAATATACCGGCGGGAACCCATTGGTTTGGATAGAATTCCAAGATAACCGGCTCTTGCGCCGCACCGATCATTGTACCCCAAGCCGCTTTGGGTGCTCTTATGCCAAGTCCCAAGTAGCTTAGTGTCGATTCGGTCAAAATTGTACCGCCTAGACTCATTGTCATACTGACTATTAGTAGCGGCATGATATTTGGCACGAGATGTTTAATTATTCGCCGTGGCACACTTATACCTAAGGCTTCGGCCGCAACCATAAATTCCTGTTCGCGCAGGGTTAATATCTGAGCACGCACAAGACTTGCAGTACCCGCCCAACCTAACAGCGAAAGCATACCCATCAAAAAGTATATCCTTATTCCTTCATCGACATTAAGTCCGTCAAGTATCGCGCTGAATATAAGCATGATCGGAAGTGTCGGCAAACAGTATATCAAGTCGATAATACGCATGATTATAAGGTCCGCCCATTTACCAAAATAACCGGCAATGCCACCCATAGTTACACCAATAAATGCAGCGATAAATACCACTACAAAGCCGAGTGTAAGTGAGATTCGTCCGCCGTACATAAGCCTTGTCAAAACATCATATCCGCTAGCATCAGTACCTAACCAATGGTCGGATGAGGGAGAATCGTTTAAGTTGACTATTTTAGTTCCGTACGTCCTTTTGATGATATCGTTCTTTCTTATTACGTAAGTAACACTTTCATCTTCTGCAATAACCTCATCTAAAATATATATCGTATATTGATTTTGATTTAACTCTATCTCAAAATAAATAGTTTCGCCATTATGTACAAAACTTCCGGTTTCGTTCTTATATTTATTATACAGCGCTTTATTGTATTTTTTTATCTTATCGGTAATAACACTGTCTGTATCACCGCTTTTGATACCGTCTTCTCCTAAGCACTGCACCGCCATCTCCGATATACTCTCGGGACTTTTGATGACTTCAATATAATCTGTTATCCGGCTGTCAAAAGGTTCGGACGGAACAATACGCATATCAGCTTCACTCTCACCCCATGGCGAAAATAACGGACCGATAATTGCAAACGTAAACAACACAATAAGCGTGACAAGTCCGATGACGGATAGCCTGGAGCGGAAAAACCGCTTAAGCACCATTCGCCCCGGAGAAATGATTTTTATTTTATTTTCCTCTACCTGTAGTTCGGCATTCGAGGATGTGGTTATTTCGTTAGCTTTAAGCTTATCCTCAGCCTCGCTTGAAGGCGAATAATTATTATTTTTTTCGTTATCACTCATAAATATTCCCCTCCTTATTTTGCGACTTTGACGCGCGGATCAACCAACACATACGAAAGATCTGCAAGCAGTGTACCAAGTACGCTTAGGATTGCCAAAAACATATTATAGCCCATTATAAACGGTATATCGCCGATCAACAAGGCTTGATATGCTTTTTGTCCGATACCGGGGATTGCGTAAACCGTTTCGATAATCATTGCGCCGCTAAACAGCGAGGGCAATATACCAGCCATCATGGTGACGATAGGTATTAAAGTATTGCGGAAAGCATGCTTGTAAATAACCTTGCGTTCCGAACATCCCTTTGCTCTTGCCGTACGAATGTAGTCGGCGTTTAGCACCTCCAGCATTGTAGTACGTGTGTGCCTCATCATGCCGCCGATACTTAATAGCATCAGCGTTATAATTGGCAAGACCATATGGTGTGCTGTGTCCAAAAATTCCTGCCATGAATTATCGAATACTTCGGTCGCAGATTTCATACCCTGATACGGGAACCACCCCAGCGTTTTGGAAAATAGACTCAGCAGCATCATTGCAAGGAAGAATGACGGCAACGATATACCCATAAGTACGACAATCGTAACCGAATAGTCAAGTGCAGAGTATTGATGCGTCGCCGACAGTATCCCCAGCGGTATTCCCAGTAAAAACTGAAACAAAAATGATACGCCGGACAGTCCAAATGATACCCACATACTCTCAAAAATTACATCGCCAACAGGCAGTGAATATTTAAAAGATAATCCAAGGTCGCCCTGAAATACACTGTATAGCCAGTTCCAATATCCGCTTATGTAGCTTTTGAATACGGCAAAAAATCTTTCGAGTGACGTAATGCTCCCCGTCAAATAATTACCCGCTTGATCTACAGGATATTCGATATTAAGTCCGTACAGCCGCTTCATATTATCTATTTCGGCTTGCGTTACTGTACCCTGCGATAGCTGCGCCTGCATTTTTTGGTCTACATAGTCGGTAGGCATAAGTCTGATAAGAATATACATCACTACCGATACGCCAAACAGTATCAGCAGGCAGAGCAGAAGCCTTTTTATAACATATTTAACCATTTGTTCTCCGATTTCCCGACTAACGGGGGAGCCTTATCTCTCCCCCACATTAGTCGGTAGAATTTTTTGTTACTGAAGGGGTCGGAAACTATATAAGTCTTATCTTCCAAATATAGTCGAATAGTCCTGAGTAAGTAGTGGGATTTTGATTAACTGAGTTGGAATCGATTTTGTTTTTGTTGTAGACTGTAAGGTTCTTTCTTTGATAGATAGGATACTCTACGGCCAAATCCATAACCAAATTAAGAGCGGTCGCATAATAATCTTTTCTTGCGTTTTGGTCAAGAGTCGAACGTCCATTCTCAATCTGCTTTGCAAGCTCATCAATGATTCCTTTCTCAATATCTGTTCCAAGACCCTGATCGTATAAGTACGGGTAACCCCAGTTTTTAACAGCTTGTGCTTGGGATTTTTTATGGTATAGCTGATACATATCGGGGTCGATAGCAGTAGTCCACGCTGCAGCCCAAACCTCTAATAGTCCGTTAGATAATTTAGCCAGTGCCAGCGAGTCGTTTTTAACAGTGACGTTAAAGCCGCACTTATTAAGAAGAACTCTTGCACTCTCAAACATCTGATATGCGGGATGGTCAGTCGAACTGCCCGCAACGGTAAATACAAAACTCAGGTCGATGATTTGTCCTGTTGTTTCGTGCACTCTCGCCAATGCTTTATTTTGCATTTTGCTGCCATCATAACCTGCCTCTGCAACAAGGTCTTGAATCTTCTTAATTATTAAGGCGTCCGAGCTATAAGGATACGCATCTGGGGCTCCGTGAGGATATGCCCAATTTGTTTTACTCATCGGCCTAGCTATTGATTCAGCAAGCGTGCCGACATAATAGCTCTTGATAAGATTAGTATTAAGCGCATACATTATCGCCTGTCTGATTTGAATGTCCGGAACAAACGCTGCGTTTATACCGACATAACCGTAACCGTTATTCATTATAAGCTCATGATTCAGGTGAGCTGCTCTTTCTGCTTTAGTTACGTTTTGTTCTTTAGCGTTAGGATCGCCAACATGGACACCTTCGCTGATTAACTCATCCATAACCTTAGATGTCTCTATAACCTTAAAGTTCATATACTGGAACCTTACGTTACTCATTGCCGCGCCAGTGGTGTCAAAATAATTGTTTCTTCTAAAGTACACGATACCGTTGTCGTAGAAACCGGTAGCCGAAACATTTTCTATCTTTTCGGTATGCCTGCTATCGGTGGCAGCAAACGGACCTGCTCCATAAGGTAAACTTATAATATCAGGGTGCTTTAATATTTCCTTAAAATAATCTGAATCAAACTGACCAAAGCCCAAATGTGTAGGCTTAGTAGAAACATAATCATCTAATCCGGGATAGTTAAATGCCCTATAACCATCAGATTCACCAAAACTTGTATCACTCTTACCTACAGGGTTAGAATAATAACTCATAGGAGCTACATAAAAACCAAAGTTCCAAAGGGCTTTAGGGTCTACGCCTATGATATCAATATTAAGTACATAATGGTCTTCGTCGTATTTTTGAGTCTCGCCTTCTTGATCAACAAATTCGTCACCGGCCCTAAGTTTTGTAACCGTGATACCATCAATTGTTTCTACAGTAAATCTGTCATCTGTCTTCAATCCTGTAATAAGATTGCTCTTTTCTTCTGCAAGCACATCGGTGTACAATTGGCTACCGCACTGCCAGCCATAGAGCAATTCCAATGCATCCGAGCTTAGCGAAGTTGACTCTGAAATTCTGTATAATAACTTGGTCCAATCTGCTGAACTGTCACCAAGTTCATAGATGTTGCCCGTGATATTGCCTGTAGCGTCAAATTTTAAGTCGATATTAGGAGTACCTTGGCCGCTCTGATATATATTGCCGGCTTCAGTATCGTTCCTAAACACGCCTGCCTTATTGTTGAAGATAATTCTTAATAAGCTTTCCGAATCATGCAACCATGTTTTGGTATTACCGTAATTAATTCCGTTTTCATAACCCAGCTTTTGAGAGTTTTTGTTTACAGTTCCGTCTGCATTAAAGTCGACGGTAATAGATCCGCAGTTGTATAAAAAGACTTCCCAAGGCTGAGTAAAACCAAACTCTTTATAATCTTCGGCGATGTCTTCAATAGCAAGTACATTACTCCAATCGGACTTTAGCTCTTTCCAAAAGAATTCGCGCATAGTCTGAACGTCTTTTAAAATCTTTATCTTTTGGTCCTTCGTTAAGCCGTTACGGAAATTATCGCGCTCGGCTTGGGTACTATGATAGTATCTACCGATATCACCGTATGTACGGTTGCGGGCATTTTGAATAGCTTTGCTGTCATTTTCGTCGCCGGTAGCGTCGGGGTTTTGAGTCCTATATTTGCTAAGGCCTACTATTTGGGTAGAATACATGGTGTTAGAGCCTGTATAAACAGGGTCTAGGTAAACGTACATGTTAAACAAAATATCCTTAATAGTAAGCGGTGTCACGCCGTCGCTAAGCTTAATGCCGTTTTTGACAACAAACTTATATTCGGTATGGTACATATCGGGATCTTTTTTCTGTTCCTCTGTCAAATCAGCACCAAGTCTACCATCGTTATCTAATTCGCCATCTACATAGGTGTTGTAATTAAACGACTTTACAACCGAAGGTACATCCTCGCCTACATAGACATTGCCTTCGGCATCAGACGAAAGCATTGAAACCTGTGTCTGTGCATAAACGCTGACGTCATCGCCGGACGTACTAAAGAAAGGTGAAAAAACCTTATCAAGATCGCCACTGCTCATTACTAAAACCTTGTTTTCGCCTTCGTTCCACACGGCTAACAGTACGATATCTTCGTTAATCACGGTGCTAAAGTTAAAAGCACCCGTTTTTTTCGAATTTTTCCAGTTTCTAAACGTAGCGCCGCTAAGCGTAGGTTTAGTCGGTTCGGTAGCGCTGCCGCCTCTGGTGATAACCTGACTTGCCACACGACTGCCGCCTTCACTATTAAAGGTGACTACTACTTCGTTTTCTGCCCTATTTCCAAATATGGAATAAAGCGTTACATCTTTGGTAGGCTTAGAACTTGCTATATAGTCAGATGTTCCGTCCTTCTTGTCGCTCCAAAATAAAAACTTTGTAGTTTCTTCAGGTTCGGGGTCTGACGGCATATTAACATTAGTAATCGACTCACCCGAATTCATTTTGAACTCGCCAAGCTTAGTATTGCCGTTATAATATGTGACTGTGATTGTTGTCGTATTAGTCTCATCAGGACAAGCCGCAGCCGTAGCAATAACAGCAACTACCATAATCATGCTAAGCGTGATACATAGTATTCTTGTAAATTTTTTCATACTTCCTCCTTAAACTTAATTTTGATTTTTTTAATACTTATTTTAATAGATTGCCGATTTTTACAATCTTATTAATACTAAATTTGCCTTTATTAGCACTGTTCACCAAATCATTTTTTAAGAATTTTGGCAAGTAATTTTTAGCGTAAAAAGTCAATTAATCAGATATTTTATTTGCGCACTAACTTTTTAATCAAGCCGTGCTTAGGAAATCTTCCAATAAGCGGTCAAAGTTACTGCGTCCAAAGTATTGTCGCCAGATTCAACTTTTACAAAATCCTCGGTATACCAACCGGCAAAATTATATCTGGTCGAGGAGTTTTGAGGCGTAAAGTTTGCCAACTGAGGCAGATCGCTGCCACGGTTAAAAGTTATCTCCCACTCATAATCAACGTTGACTTGAGTCAAGTTACATTCGCAACTGATGATATTATTAGCCAGCAAATCACCCGCAACAATTCCAAAATTAGCTCCGAATTGCTTGATTATCAGGTTGTCTTTGGCGTAGTCGGGCGCAAGATACTTAGTGTAACCGTAAAGAGCCTTACCGTCTATAAGATCAATTGCACGCTCACGCATTACCTGAATATTGCCGATATAATCGCGCAAATACTTTAACTCGTAAATTTCTCCCCTCTTTTCGGACCAAAGCATCTGTCCATCCTCTGGATATCCGGTTGGCCCATACTTGTCTACGTCGTAATGGATTTCTCCATGCTCTAGCGAATACCGGATTTCATGTCCGTTTTCCAGTATTAATTCATCATAAACACCGCCAAATGCAGTATAATCAATTACGCTGATTGTCGAGTTGTCATTACCTGTACCCATCTTTACGTTGGTTACATAAGTCCTTGCATCCATTGATGCGGCAAACAAATTTACCGTATAAGGATTTAACCAAAATTGAGCACCGATTGCGTCTTTATTAACGCGGACAAATCTGATGGTTAAATTTTCGAATGTAATATCGCTGATTTTTGCGCCGACTAAGTTTTTGAATATTCCGCCGTAGACCGTTACATCTTTTGCCTGTTCTTCGATAGTTATGGTCAAGTTACGCCAAACATAGCCGTTACCCGCTATCGTGCCACGGTAGTTTGCCGGAACCGACAGTGTTTGACCGCTAAAATCAAGATCGTTCATAATGTAGTAGCTTGCGTTTTCGGTGATAGACCTCATACTGCTTGCCGATGCAATCTTTGTATATTTGCCGTCCAGCCAGTCTATATAAATAGGCACAATTTTAAACTTGCCTGTTGCCTCATCGTACTCAGCTTCGGGATAGTATCTGTTGCTTCCAAACACCAACTTTTCACGGCATCTTCTGTCAAAATAAAAATCTTTTACCTGAACGCCGGGCTTAAAATTCCTTGCAAAGCTGTCTGCTCTTGACCTTAAGACGTCGACTTGGATGTCGCCGCTTGCGCCGATATTGAAAAACTCCAGCTTATTATATCCTTCTTCGTCAAAGTTATCATTTCGATATTCGGGCGGAACAATAACGTATTGACGTTTTGCCTGCCAAATAGCTACAAGACAAGTATCGTCAGTAACCTTATCAAAGTCGAAATTCCATTTTTTGATAAAGATTTTTTCGTTTTGGTAGCCGTCTTCCTGCTCGTCTTCGTAGTCCCTAAGAGTTAATCCGTATTCTTCTTTTTCTTCATTAAGGAAGTCATGCCCTTCTATGTAGGGTATATCAATCGACGCATGCTCGCCTTTGGTGTTGTAAGTAGGCTTGCTGAGAATATTTTCGCCTTTATCGTCCTTTTCGTATAAATATTCCTTGCGGTAATCAAATAGGTCTGCCTTAACCTCGTACCATGCATAAAAATCGTAACCCGTCCTGGTGGGGTTGCTTAGGTTACTTTGCCCTGACATACCAGGAAGCGGAATACGCGCATTTTTTTTGAAAAAATACAGCGTATCATAATTGCCGCCCTCAAGGCCGCCATTATAATACATATTGACCTTGCACCAACCATCAGCTTTGTAATCCGTGGGTACAATAATGTACGAGGAATTACAGGCTATCATCATAGCCGAGCTGAAAGCTATTATAAATAATAAAAGAACTAAGATTTTGTTTTTTTTCATCTTTTCGGAATCCTTTAATCTCAATCGGGTACAAATACTAAAATAGTTTAGTTTAAACATAATAATAATTACATTAAAACTCATTATATCAAAATCGTTGCTCTGTGTCAACGGCAATTTATTAAATATCCATATATTAACAGATAAATTTTGAGGAGATATTTCCTATGTACGTATAATAGTTTATGTCATTTTACATAAAAATTATCATTTATTGTGAAAAATGCTGGCCGCCATTATATCATGCTGCGCTAGGTTTATTGCCCGTTTAATACATTTTTAACATTCTGAATATTATTTTATGGTATGGATTAGCCCCGCTCCGATACTGGTGCGGAGCTAATCTGTTTTTAATGTATCCTTAAACCTGATTTTTGAGGTTTATTGAAATAGAGTTTAGTGATTTTTGACTCCTCTCTTTTTAACAACCATCACAACGCTTAGCGATACTAATGCCAGCATCGAAAGCAGTACAGCCAACATACTGCCATTAAAAGGTCCTTGTGCTACAGATATCGTTCCGCAGCTTTTCGAGTCTTTAACCCAATCGGCTACAAGTGTGATATCCTCGTTGACAGCAGTACTAAAATCAAACTCTACACCTTTATAATACCAGCCGTTAAATGTATAACCGCTTCTGGCGGGAGTGCCGGGGTCTGTTGCTACTCCGCCGATCAGGACATTTTGTGCATCATAATCTACCGATATTCCTTCAAACGTAACGGTAAATGTGTCATCACTCCACCTAGATACAACTGTCATGCTTTTGTCAACAGGCTTGGTAAAGTCAAATTCTTCACCATTATAATACCATCCAACAAAGGTACCGCCGCTTCGGGTGGGATCATTGGGTACTGTCACAGTTTCGCCTTTTATTACTTCAAAAACTTTATAAGGCTCTCCCTTAACCGTAAAGCTGACGCTAACCATTGTAGCTGTAGCATTAAGCGTAGCTATTTTGTCTTCGGCGGCAGTAAGTCTGGATAGATTGGTAACTAGTGCCTGTTGCGTAATCTTAAGCCTGTTATAAGCGCTTCTGACATCTTCTATCGTTTCTCTGTGGACAAGAGTAACCGCACTAGAAGCAGGCAATGCTGCAATCAAATTAATAACAGACTGCGTTGCTGCTTCCATAACGTCAAGGCCGATGGTAGTGTGATCAAAGTAGTAATTGTATAAGAAGTTGGTATAGCCCACGCCGTTGCCCGGCCTTACGATTTCTAGTCCGTATCTGTTTATCTTAGAATAGTCGCCGCCGCCAGTAACCGATGCGTTTCCGCCCGAGCTTGCACCGCTTACGGCGTATTCGACATAGTTAGTTGTATCATAGTATTTGCCATAAACCCATGTATCAGTGTAAAACTTGCTGGTAATGGTGTTATACCTAAAGGTGTCGGCAAACACGTCGGAATTGATCCGTGAGTTGCTTGAAATCGGGGTTTGGTATAGGTTGCTTGTGGGGCTAAAATAGTAGTAGAAGTTTGCGTAAAGCGCCCAATAGTAATCAAACTGGTTGCCCTCAATGCTTACAAAATCTGAACCTGATTCTAGTTCGGGGGCTTGGAACGAGGTAAACGTATAAACGCTTATTGTGCTTCCAAAGAATGCCTTATCGCCGATATGTGTAAGGGTCGAAGGTAAGGTTACGCTGTTTAACGTGGTTACCGTAGAAAATGCGCCCTGTCCGATACGGGTCGTCCCCTCAGGAACAACATATTTATTGATTAGGCTGCCATATTTATTTGAAGAATTTGAGCCGGTCGGAAAATGAGATAACTCACGGCCGTTTTCAAAATTGCGGAAGAGCACGCCATTTACCGCTTCATAGTTATTACCGCTGCCCTCTGTTGCAAATGCTGTGATGTTGGTATTTGCAAATGCCATAGGTCCGACATAGGTTATATCACTGCTAATAGTAAGTGTCCCGCTAAGGTTTTCACAATCCATAAACGCACCGTAGCCGATGTGTTTAGAATTCTTGATAAACCTGGCTGATGTCAATCCTGTATATGCAAACGCATAGTCTCCTATAGATGCAAGATTGGCACTTTCGTTTATACTTGTCAGACTTGTCTGCAATCTAAACGCGCCTTCAAGAATGTGTACTCCCTGCAGATAGTAACCTTGATAGTAAGATACATAATCACCAAGGTGTACTATTTCGTCAGACGATGACAAAGTAAGAGATTTGATTGCGCCGTCGGTATAGCCCGCAAAAGCCCTTTCACCGATAAAAATAGCGCTTGTAAAAGTTACATACTGTAGCTTAGATACTGTTCTGTATGCGTCTTTAATATTATCGGTTTCGAGCAGACGCTGTCCGATACCGTTTGCAAACGCTTCGGTACCGATGTATATGATGCCTTCTGTGCTTGCTGTGTTTAAACTGGAGATAGCGGTATCTCTAAAAGCATAGTCTCCAATCACAGTGACTCCGGAGTGAAAGTACACTGTTGTAAGCTTTGTACAATACTGGAACGTACCTTCTTGTATTACCGATACGCCCAACGGTATCGTAAATTCTTTTAGATTGGTTTGAGCAAATGCATATGCCCCAATGGACTTTAGAGTATCTGCAAACTCAATCTCTTCCAACGCTACAAATGTGATTCGCGAAAGCGCCTCGCCTGAGGGTGCATTAACGTTAAAGATATAACCGGCAAATGCGTAATCACCTATTGATGTAATTTTTTCGGTGTTGGTTACCTTTTTAAGGCTTGAACAGCCGTAAAAAGCATAGTCTGGTATAGTTGTCATTTTGCCTGACAGTACGACTTCCTCAAGGGCCGTCATACCGCTAAACGCATACGCGCCGACCTTGCTGACATTACTTAGACTTAAATCAAGCTTTTTAATGGTGGTATTAGAAGCAAACGCGCTTGTACCGATTACAGTTACCTTATCCGGTACTTTAAATTCGCCGTCAGTTGCCGTTACATCCAGATTAAAAGGAGTCATTACAATTTCATAGTTACCGGCGCCAACATCCTTAATTAGGATACCCGTTTCGGAATCAACCTCGTACGGTGTTGTCCCGCCGCTTTCTACACTCATTGTTGCAATCTGAGAATTTCTGAATGCATTTAAGATATCTATATTCTCTTTAAAGTCCTTAGATATAATTACTTCCTCAATTGCCGAATCATAAAAGGCATCCGGGCCAATGTATGTAAGGCCCGAAGGGATTGTAAAGCTAGTGAGCGACTCTGCATAAGCAAATGCGGATTCGCCGATATATTTAACAGAGCCGCCAAACTTAAGTGTTGTTAAAGAGTCACATAAGTAGAATGCCGCAGAGCCGATATACTCGACGTTATGTTTAAATTCGATAGATTCCAAAACACTTGGAGCTGTGGTATCCGTATAGAATGCCAAGTCCTCTAACACAACGTTTTGTGCCGTAAATGTAACATCGGTCAAATATTTTGTGCATGCAAACGCCTGCTCTGCAATTCTGGTCATAGGGATTGTCAGCGATTGTACGCCGCTATATGCAAACGCCCCCATGGCAAGTACGGTCTCGCCGCCTTCATCGCCTTCGTAAAATTTAATATTCAGGTACTTTCCAAAATCAGCTGCCGCGTATTCACCCGCAGACATGAATGCCATTTCACCCATAGCGCGGCAACCGCTTAAATCTATGTCAGTCAAATAACGGCAATACGCAAATGCCGACGGCCCGATAACTCTCATGTTTTTGGTATAGAGATTAAAATCTTCCGACCCCAAATCCAATAATTCAAAGTTTGGATCAACCGCTTTATTTTTTACGTAAACCGCAGTTGTGCCCAGCGCCATCTGATTTACAAAGGCTCTGGAGGATACTTGAACAGGCTCTTTAAACGCACTGGTGTCTACATCGTGGAGTGAGGTTTCAAGGCCGTCTTTTAGTGTAGATTTTGCGGCAAATGCCCATTCGTCAATAAGCTTGATGGTAGAAGGCAACGTTACCTTTTCTAGTTTTGTGCAGTATGCAAACGCATTGCGCCCTATCTTTGTTACGCCCTCGGGAATAACCACGCTGACAATGTCGTTATTGCTGTCAAAACAAGCATCGCCGATAATATCTATATTTAGGTTGTCGGGAATTACTACATTCTTTCTTGTGCCGTTATACTCCTTAAGAGTGCCTGCCTCAACTACAAACTCCTTGTATACAGAAACTCTTATTTCTGTTGTATATGATATTTTAGAGCCGACTATATTAATTGTTGCCGAAATCAATGCAGAGCTTGCAAAGTTAGAGATATATTCGGTAGCGTATACGGGGTTTTGAGGGTCGCTGCCCGGAAGGATCTCGCCCGCATATGTACCCTGCGCCGCCTTAACAACAGCCTTAAACGGGTCATTAGGATCAACAGCAACCGTTGCGTATGACGGCGAGCTTGACGACCAAACCACTTCTAAGTTACTCCTGTCCTTATACCACGGTATGGGATTTACTTCTACCTCATACTCCTCGCCTGCTCTCAGGTTTTTAGAGTAGCTTTCAAATTCTATATCAGACAGAGCCTTTTCATTCATGGTCGGAACTTTGTAACCGCTGATAACCGAGTCTGATAAAACCGTTACGGCAAGAGTTGCGTTTATGCTGGGGTTACGGCTGGAGCTTACCGTTATGTAAGCCGTGCCTGCGCTGCGGCCGATTATTTCGCCTGTCTTATCATTGATTTTAACAATACCGCTATTGCTCGACTTCCAAACTAAATCCTCGCGCCATACGTTGTTGGGAGTCATAACTACAGAGTCATCCAGCTTAATCGTCTGATTGGGGACGATGTTTATATTGCTCATCGATTTATATTCACCGTTAGCGTCGTAAGTTATCTTGTCATAAGCGCCCACAAGCACGGTAAGATCGGACGAACCGCTCTTAGAATATGTTTTGTACTGACCGATGTCTGCAAAATCAAGGCTGACAGCGCCGGTATATAAAACCTTGCTCAAATCAAGTTCGTAATAAGATGTATTTAGCGCGTAGTCATAAATCGTGGTGGAAATTTTGTATTCGTTATCCTTTAAATGATCCCAATAACCAGTGATATCATAGGAAACACGCGTGGTAGCGTTTTTAGCACTGTTAAGCGGACGCATACCTTCTTTCCAAATCGACTTAAATTTTTTAGTACTGCTGTTGTAAAGGTTGAATGACATCGCCTGCAAGTAATTGTCATCATGCATATAAAAGTCTAAATAATGCTTATAGTCACCCAGCACGCCCTTTTCTACCCTAAGCTGAGCATCAGTTATAATGGGAGCATCAGTATCTATGCTAAAGTCAAACGAGTATGTCTCGCTTGTTGTGCCTTCGGATGGTATAAAATCCAAGCTTCCGGTAAACGTAAATGTATATGTAGCCCCGTTTTGACCTTGGAATTGTTCGGGACTTAATTCTACCCTGATACCTCCGATATTGCCGTAAGATACGTCCCTACGGTTGTTTCGGGTAGTTTGAGAATACATCAGTTGCCCCGTATGCTTATTCCGGATTTCGTAGCTCAACGTCTTTGCTCCGCGCAAAAAGCCCGATACATAATAAAGTTCTTTTATAGATGACTTACCAAGTGAAATCGTGGTACGGTCCTCAGTTGCATAAGGTATTTGGTTTTCGTACGGCTTACTTTCGTCAGCAAACTTTGCCTCAAGGAACGTATACTTAGCTAAAGGCATAATGTAGTCGACCTCATTTTCGGTAAACTTACCAAAAACCTGAAACTCTCTGCCTTGCGCATACCTTTTATCTTCGTCGTTAAGGCTTTTATCCTTATCGTCCTTGTCAGTATCATAAATGCTGGCGTCGACCATGGGCGCATCGTTCCAGTCGCCGTAAAAAGCAAGGTAAGGCACGCCCAGTTCTTTAGCGCCTGTTTTGCCCGCACATTCGGTGGTGGGGGTTAGTCTGATAAAACCCTCGATATACATTCCGTTTTCAAACGGTTTCCATTCTTTATAAATAGGGACCGGCTTACCGTCCACAAGAATTTCCTTTCCTGCTGCGTCTTTTTCGTAACCGATTATTTTATTTTTAACCTGCTCTAAATAAGCTTTTTCGGTTGCGCTGAGAGTAATGGTAAGTTCTACCCTGACGTCCTCGTTTTTGGGTACGGTAACAATGCCGTTAGGCGATACGGCGGCATCATCGCCCTCGCCGACTATCCATACCTTTTCACAGTTAGTAAACATATGCGCCCTTTCGGCAACGGTCAAGTTGTCAGAGGCTAGCTCTTCGGTCATTACCACCGAAGTCATATTATAAGACAGATCTTCTGTTTGACTTAGGTTACGGACATAAAACTCCATGGTGTAAACGCCTGCGCGCTCAGCGTCGTCAAGCAAGTCAAGCTTAGTCCTGTTTTTGATAAAGCTATCAGATTTTGCATCCCATATGTTTTTAGCAGTTTTTGTTTCTACCGCATTCCACTCGCCGTTAGCGTCCTTCTCGGTATCCTTAACGTAAATGTATGCGTCGGTACTAAGCATAGCGGTAATATCGGCAAGGCCCGCGCCTATCCTGCGCGGCGAGTAAGGGTCACCCTCCTCGTTTTTAGGTACAGTTGCGGTACTCATCATCAACTGGTAAATTCTTGATTCAACCAGATTATAATTAATGTTTCCGTTAGAGCCTACCACTCCGTAATATTCTGCGTTTGCAATAACATGCTGGCGGGCCAATATTACAAGCCCCGCAATATTGGGAGCAGCCATAGACGTACCGCTTATTCTGTCGTAATGTCCGCCGGGGTACGCCGAATAAATCTCGCCGCCGTGGCCTGTAATTTCGGGCTTAATCTCAAGGCTGTAAGAAGGTCCCCAACTGCTAAAGTCACTCATAAAAGGCCCTGCGCCCTGAGTTTCGTTGATATGCAGATAAGCGTTTCTGGTGTTGATAATATTATCTCTGATTGCCTTAAAGGCGTCCATAGTAATCGCGCACGAGGGTATCGTAACGTCGTCCTCTATCTGCATACTAATTGCGGCGCCGATGTTGTTATAAATAACCGCGGCTAGCGCGCCTTTATCGTAGGCAAGCCTTAGCTTTTGGCTAAATGTGGTTTTACCTCTGGGGATAAGTGCGATTTTGTCGGTTACGTCAAGACCTGCATAGTCAGCAGATTCGCCTGTACCGCCTATGATTACAAACGGGATATCAATATCACCGGTGGACTCGTTATAATAATTGTAGGGTGCTTTGGTATAATCTATACTATACTTATTTTTGCCTTTAATGGCTTCGATAAGGTCTTTGATAAAATCAAATCTTTCGCCGTTCATCCTATTGGATTCGGTTATGTAAGCAACACCGGCTTCCGAACCGTTTTTACCGTTGGTCGCAAGCAGGTATTTGCTGTTAATACCGTTGATAGAGGCAACCGCAAACGACTGATAATAAGACGCGGGCGAAGCTACTGTACCTGAGTCGGGGTTAGACCCTAAGTTTACACCCCAATGACCGCCACGGCCGGCGCTAAATGCGTTACCAGCAGCAACGACCAAGCTGATACCGGCTCCGTTGATTGCCGAATATGCACGTTGAACAAGCATATCGTCATTTTGATCCGAGAATCCCGAAGCAAGGCCCAGCGACATATTGATAACGTCCGGTTTAAGGCGCAAGCAGTCCTCTAGTGCAGAAAAGACCGATGTATCATCGGTTTTAGCCTGATAATCCGAAAACACCTTCATCGCCAAAATCTGAGCAAGAGGAGCTACGCCCTCGATACCCGTAATAGACCTTTTAAGTTTTTCGTCCCATTTATAGTTTGCTTCGTCGTATCCGGGCTCGCCTTTATTTACGACATTGCCTTGTGCGTCATATTTAGGTTCTTCAGATCTGCCTACGATAATACCCGATACGTGAGTACCGTGAGCTTGCTCCTCAGAAGAATTTACCTCGGTGTCCCAATCGGCATAGTCATAAGCATAAGGAACCTTTTGGTTTACATAAACCTCGCTTGCCAGCAGACGGTTTGTGCCCGAATACGGATTGCCGCCCTTGCCCTTGTTTGCGCTAAGTTCAGAAAGCACGTTTTCGACGTCGGTTATTGTCATACGTCCGCCGTTTGCAGGTAGATTTTTTACATCAAAAGCAGGATGAGTGTAATCAAGTCCTGTATCAAGAACAGCGACAACCATGCCATCGCCTTGATAATCATATACTAAATTACCTTCGCCGTCTTCTACGCTGGGTCTTTTAAAAATACCGGTTTCGTCTACATCCACCTCGTTAGATACAGCCTCGTACGCAGGAGCGTTATATCTTTCGGAAATCGACACCGAAACCGCGCCGTATTCATTAGCCAGCTTAGTAAGCTTATCTCTGTCGCCGTATCTAATCGTAACGGCAAAACCGTTAAAAATACTGGTATAGGAAGCGACATAGCTTGCCTCGATTTTAGAACTGATTTTACTAAACACCGAAGCATGCTTTTTTTGCATATTCTCGGAAGTAATCCTTGCCGAGCGGGTGGTAGCATAGTCCTGATACGAAAGGTTGCTGTCTGTTTTGCCTTGATACATAGTAAAAAGCGACGTGTTATCCATTTCTATTATGTAATTTACATAGTCATCGTCACCAAGGGCGTCCACAGCCGTAACCAGGTCTGTATTAAGATTGGAAACTAATTCCGAATTATCCGACCCGTTAGCCTCGTGAGTGATGATATAATCGTCCGAACTTTCGGCAGAACCAAATTTGCCGGCGCCTCCGAGCGAAATGAAAAATCCGGAACAAGCCGACGAAATCATCATAGTGCAGATTAGCGCTAAAACTACAATCGCCGAAAGCCCCTTTTTCTTAAACCTTGCTTTCATGTATTCCTCCTAACCTTTGAGAGTCGCTCTTTAAGCGGCTTACTCTAAATAAAAACATGATAACCATTTTATAGTTATCCTGAATTGTACCATAAACCAGTTAAAAATTCAAGCGATAATTTTATTATTAGCCCAACTTTTAAATTGTTATCATAAAAATACACAGAACAGTTTAATTTACCATTTTTTCGCATAAAAACATTG
Organism: Holotrichia oblita; assembly: GCA_023690525.1. Taxonomy (NCBI): domain Eukaryota; kingdom Metazoa; phylum Arthropoda; class Insecta; order Coleoptera; family Scarabaeidae; genus Holotrichia; species Holotrichia oblita. The sequence goes on from JALQSN010000052.1 coordinate 207,527, forward strand.
GTTTTGTGTATAAAAACGCATTTATACTTATATTTATGCAGTGCTTTTTGGCAGTTTTTGGACACAAACCGCTAAAAGAAACATATAAGTATAAACGGTTACAAGTAGCGGCATGTTTTGACACAATTGCAAAATATTTTTGTAAAAATACGAAGCATTATTTTTTATATTTTCCCACTCTTTTGAAAAATTAACCACGTCCCGCACAAAGAATAATTTTGACTACTTCTCTAGCCATATGCAATCCTGCTGCGGGCGGTACAAAAGGCACACTGCCTATCGGCCTTTTTTCGTTTTGTCCGACTGTTGCCGTATTATTTATACAAGATATTTCGTTATTTTTTATAGAAGCAACGGGTGCAAAAACCGCCGTTACATCGTTTATTTCCAGTTTTTTTAGCTGAATACGCACTGATTTCGCCAGCGGACAGCCGTAGGTAGAATGAATGTCTGCCGTCAAAAAATTTATATCCAGCCTGTTGCCCGCCCCCATGCAGGTAACGATTTGTTTTTGATTGTTTTTTGCCTTTTTGATTATTTCGATTTTTGCAGCTACGGTGTCAACCGCATCGCATACAACATTGTAACCGTTAAAATCTACTGTTTCTATATTTTCAGCAGTAATAAAAAGAGGCTGGGTTTCTACCAATGCGACGGGGTTAATGTCCAAAATCCGCGCCTTCATAACCTCGGTTTTGAGTTTGCCCACCGTGCTGTGCAACGCCACAATCTGCCTGTTAATATTAGATTGACCAATTTTATCATGGTCGATAAGCAAAAACCTGCCCACACCCGCACGAGCAAGACTTTCGGCAAGCTGGCCGCCAACTCCTCCTAAACCAAAAATCACAACGCCGGATTGCCCTAGCCTTTTTATCGCCGCATCGCTTAGTAAAAGGGCCGTTCTTTCAAATTGCTCCATTTAAAACTCTCCGTTAAAATGCTCTGTTATAAGTATAGCATTTTTTTGCAGATTTTACAAATATTTTAGCGTGTCAAAAGGTTAGAGCAACTAGTAATTTGTACCATCTTTTCATATGTCGATGTGAATATCTTTAATTTTATACGCATATGTTAATGAGCGTATATGTCAAAATTGACATTTGCATTTATGTTGGAATAAAAACGAAAAAGTTTTGCATATTATTCCCCTGCTGCATATAAAAAGCATGTTCAATTTAGCTTGTTGACAAAAACCGTCTAAAGTTTGTTTAATATTTTTGTTTTATCTTCTTCACTTAAACCGGCAACCGGCTTGTCGTAATATTTGTGTATCGCATTTAATGCTTCTAAAGATAGCGTCATCTGTTTAGTGTTCTTACGTTTAATTAGTTGATTATAATTTAAATTTACTACTGATAAATTTAATCATAAATAACCAAATTCCTATTTGTCAAAACAGTCACATTTCATTAATTCGTTCTCAAAATATCTTATGTTTATAAAATATACTAAACAAAGATTTTTTTAATTCCTTTTTCAGATATGGTAATTATCAAAACTGCACGATGTAATAAAAAAATAATAGTTATTAATGTGAATGCAGTGATGTAATCACAACAAAACCCTTTTTTACAGGCCACCTTATTCTCACCCTTGCAAAAATACGGTAAAAATTACTGATTAACAGGCGAGCACTAATAAAAGCAAAAATAGCCCTTCCTAAAAAATCAAGGCAAAATTTTGATGCTATTTTTATTATATTTTATCATGCACCACTTTTTTCCTTAAAATTTTTTATATTCTTTTATAACATTTTTAATACTCTTATTTATTATACTATTTACATGTTTTTAAAGCAAAAAGACACTTGACGATTTGTATCAAGTGCCTTTTGTAAACAATCTTTTTTTATTATTGATAATTCTGTTTTTAACCAAAGTATCTTTTTAATAAGCCCGCAAAAGCTTTTCCGTGACGTGCCTCGTCCCTTGCCATTTCGTGAACAGTGTCGTGAATAGCGTCATAACCGCGCTCTTTTGCTTTTTTGGCAAGTGCTACTTTGCCTAGAGTTGCGCCGTTTTCGGCATTTACTCTTACCGAAAGATTCTCTTTTGTAGAATCCGAAACCAATTCGCCCAAAAGTTCGGCAAATTTTGCGGCGTGTTCGGCCTCCTCAAAAGCCGCCTTTTCCCAATACATACCGATTTCGGGATAACCTTCCCTATGAGCAACCCTTGCCATAGCCAGATACATGCCAACCTCGCAGCACTCGCCGTTAAAATTGTTGCGCAAATCCTGAATTATGTCATCCTCGACACCCTTAGCCACTCCAACGGAATGTTCCGCTGCCCACGTCATATCGCTTTTTTGTTCGACAAACTTAGATTTAGGAGCCTTGCATTGCGGGCAAAACTCAGGCGCCTCATTCCCTTCGTGAACATAGCCACAGACCATACATACAAACTTTTTCATCTTTTTTATCTCCTTTTTTATTATTGATAATTTTTTTTAGCTTATCTAGCAGTTTTAAAATGTTGCTTTTAATTTTACTCCGCCCAAAGCCTTGCCCTAAGCCTTGCGATTTTGGCACAGGATGGACAATATCCGTAAAAAATCAACTTTTCGCACTCTATCAAAAATCCCAAATCCTTTAATAACGGAGCACAGCCACTATTCATTCTAAGGTCAGTAATTTTGCCGCACTCCTTACAGGCAAAATGAGCATGGTCAGATATATCACCGTCAAAGTGCATCATATCACCGGTATTAAACATCAAAATCTCGCCACCGCAATACAATTCCTTTAGGTTGCGATACACCGTCCCGCGCGAAATGTCTGCAATCTTAATTTTGACCTGCTGGTAAATCCATTCCGCATTCGGATGAGTGGCAGTAGACTTAAGCGCTTTAAGAATTTCTTCCCTTTGCTTTGAGTATCTCATATAAACCTTCATAAAAAGATTTTATTTGCATAAAAAACAATGCAATAAATAGTAATGATTACTATTTAAGTGTACTCTATTAATTTATATTTGTCAAGCGATTTTTTACAAAATTTATAAAAATTTTAATAAAAATTACAATAATAAAGCGTTAAAATTATGCAAGCAATAACATCAAAAATCTGGCACTATACAATATAGAATAATCTAAAAAACAATACGTGATAAAATAAAAATAGGAAATAGATTTATTTCTATTCACTATTTTAAAAGATAATCAACAATCTTACCCTATTATCCCCCCCACCTTTCCATTTAAAACTCCTTTGTTATGTTAATTTGACGGCGAAACCATTCTTATTTTAACAAAGGAGTTTTTCTTTTGTCTATCCCTCGCTAAACTTCTTTTTTACCACTTGGCATAGCCTGTGGTTTTTGGGGTTAATAAGAATCCACCAGCTGAGCTGGTGGTTTTTCTTAGACGGGCATAGCCCTATTGGATTTGCAGCCCCTCAAGGGACATGTTGATTCCGACACTTGCAATACCGTTACTTTTTCTTAAATGGATCCATATATTCCTTGATGCTTATTTGATCTGTTATCATATCTTCTTTTTCTTGGTTCTTTATGTATTCTTGTATCGCTTTCTCATTCCTGCCTACAGTATCTACATAAAATCCTCTGCACCAGAAAATGTCTCTGACCGTACTTATACTTTAGATTTGCATGGCGTTCAAACAGAATAAGCGCACTCTTGCCCTTTAGAAATCCTACGAAACTTGATACTGATAGTTTTGGCGGTATTTCTACATACATGTGTATATGGTCGGGGCAAGCGTGCGCTTCTATTATCGTTACTCCCTTCCATTGACACAACTCTCGTAGTATTTTGCCTAAATCTGCTTTTAGTTTTCCATATATCTCTTTTCTTCTGATTTTTGGTGCAAATACTATGTGGTACTTGCAGTTCCACTTTGTATGTGCTAAACTGTTATTGTCCATTTGGATTGCCCTCCTTTGCTTTAGTTGCCGGTGTCGGAACCGTAACTTATTTTAGCAAAGGAGGGCTTTTTTGTCACTCTGGAACGCTAACGCTCTCTCTGGTACCACTAGCACAGCTAGTGCTTTAATATACAAAAAAAAAGTACCGCTATAAAAACAAGCGGTACTTTTACACAAAGTTTTAAGTTAATTATTTAATAATCTTAGCTACAACACCCGAACCAACTGTTCTGCCGCCTTCGCGGATAGCAAAACGTAGTCCTTGCTCTGCGGCTATCGGGTTGATTAGCTTAACAGTGATAGATACGTTGTCGCCGGGCATAACCATCTCGACGCCCTTAGGCAGCTCGATAGAACCGGTAACGTCGGTTGTACGGAAGTAGAACTGAGGCCTGTATCCGTTAAAGAAAGGTGTATGGCGGCCGCCTTCTTCCTTCTTTAGGACGTAAATCTCAGCGGTAAACTCGGTATGAGGGGTGATTGTACCGGGCTTTGCGATAACCTGTCCGCGCTCGATGTCCTTACGGTCAATACCACGCAACAAAATACCTGCGTTATCGCCTGCCATAGCGGAATCAAGCGATTTACGGAACATTTCGACGCCCGTAACAACGCTGGCCTTTGTAGCGCGGATACCAACGATTTCAACGGCATCCTGCACCTTTATGCTGCCACGCTCTACTCTGCCGGTAGCAACTGTGCCGCGGCCGGTAATGGTGAATACGTCCTCGACAGGCATAAGAAAGGGCTTGTCGGTGTCGCGCACGGGTGCGGGAATAAATGTGTCGACTGCTTCCATAAGCTCAAAAATACATTTGCATTCGGGACCGTCAACCTTACCTGCCTGAGCAGCCTCTAACGCCTTAAGAGCCGAACCCTTGATTATAGGGGTTGTGTCGCCGGGGAATTCGTACTCGGTCAAAAGGTCACGGATTTCCATTTCGACAAGCTCTAAAAGCTCGGGATCGTCTACTTGGTCAACTTTGTTCATAAATACAACAATCTTAGGAACGCCAACCTGACGGGCAAGCAAAATATGCTCGCGGGTCTGGGGCATCGGGCCGTCGGTAGAAGCAACAACAAGGATTGCGCCGTCCATCTGAGCAGCGCCTGTAATCATGTTTTTAACATAGTCGGCGTGGCCGGGGCAGTCGACGTGAGCATAGTGACGGTTAGTCGTCTGATATTCTACGTGCGAGGTATTAATCGTGATTCCTCTTGCCTTCTCCTCGGGTGCCTTGTCAATTTCATCATAACGCATTTTCTGCGCCAATCCCTTAGCTGCAAGCGTCATTGTGATTGAAGCGGTAAGGGTGGTCTTACCATGGTCAACGTGTCCGATTGTACCAATGTTGACATGGGGTTTACTACGGTCGAATTTCGCCTTAGCCATTTTAATTTCCTCCATTTATCAAAACTTTTAATTTATTTTATTTTTTATTTTTGTTTGCGGGATTTTTAATTAGTCCGTCCAAAATTTATTACTTACAAGTGATGCAAATTTTTTGATAATTTTGAAAAAAAGTTCTATTTTTTTACCATAAGAATAGCCGTGCTGCATTAAGTTGAATAATTCAAAAATACTTTTTAAAAAAGACACCAATTAAAATGTATTAGATGTAAACTGTCCGGTTAATTTTATGCAAATTGTTTTTACTGCAAAAATCCTGTTTAAATCCCAATTTTTATAATTGAATATATTATACTAGTTTTTATAAATTTTTACAATCGTTTTACGCTAATATTTTTTGCAATATGATTAAAAAATTAACGAATATCCGGATTGTAATCAGCAATTACAGTAAAAATAGTCTAAAGCACAGTTTAAGGCGGACAAGTTTTTGAGATCTTTTTTGGTTTTTTATCGTTAAGTGCATCAGTGCTACATAAGAATTGATAAAAAGATACCGGACTTAATGTGTGATTTAGAACATTTTTAGTATTAGTCTTTTTTAGACCTGTCACCTATCGCCTTTTGAGCAATGCTCTTAGGAACCTCGGCGTAGTGGTCAAACGTCATGGTGTAGTTGCCTCTGCCCTGAGTACGGCTTCTTAGGTCGGTTGCGTAACCAAACATTTCGGATAAAGGAATTTCCGCCCTTATCATCTTTAATCCGTTTACGTCGTCAGTACCCATCAGGTTGCCGCGGCGGCCGGATACGTTACCCTGAACCGAACCTAAATAGTCTTCGGGGAGGGACACCTCTACCTTCATGATAGGTTCAAGCAGAATAGGGTCTGCCTTAGCCATACCGTCCTTAAACGCCATAGAGCCCGCGATATGGAAACGCCATTTCGGACGAGTCAACCTCGTGGAAGCTTCCGTCATAAACGGTTACCTTAAAGTCTACACACTCGTAGCCTGCTAAAATACCGCTGTTTTTGGCTTCTCTGATACCCTTGTCGATAGCGGGGATATAATCCTTAGGAATAGAACCTCCGACGGTTTTATCCTCAAACTCGTATCCCTTGCCCGGCTCTTGCGGCTCCATAATAATTTTACAGTGGCCGTATTGTCCGCGCCCGCCCGACTGACGGATATACTTGCCTTCGGCCTCGACGCGCTTTTTGATAGTTTCGCGGTATGCAACCTGCGGCTTACCAATATTGGCGTCTACCTTAAATTCGCGCTTCATGCGGTCAACGATAATTTCTAGGTGTAATTCGCCCATTCCGGCAATAATCGTCTGACCTGTTTCGCGGTCGGTGTATGTCTTAAATGTGGGGTCTTCCTCGGCAAGCTTAATCAAAGCCATCGTCATTTTTTCCTGGTCGGCTTTGGTTTTAGGCTCGATTGCAACCCTTATAACGGGATCGGGGAATTCCATGCTCTCAAGCACTATCGGATTTTTTTCTTCGCAAAGCGTGTCGCCAGTCGTTGTGTCTTTAAGTCCTACAATCGCACAAATGTCGCCCGAATAAATCCTGTCGATTTCGGTACGGCTGTTTGCGTGCATCAGCAGTATACGGCTGATACGTTCCTTTCTTCCCTTTGTGGAATTTAGGACGTAAGAACCTGTTTCTAACGTTCCGCTGTAGCAACGGAAAAATGCCAGCCTGCCTACAAACGGGTCTGCCATAATCTTAAATGCAAGTCCCGAAAACGGCTCGTCGTCGCTGCTTTTACGCTCGGCAATCGTTTTACCGTCCGCCAAAAGTCCTTTTATGTTGGCTACATCTATAGGACTGGGCATATAATCTACAACCGCGTCTAATAGCTTTTGAACGCCCTTGTTTTTGTATGACGAACCGCAAATAACGGGGTTGATTTTCATGCTGATAGTAAGCTTGCGGATAGCCTTTTTTGATTTCCTCGGTGGTAAAATCAGCGCCCTCGGTTTCGAAAAACCTCATCATAAGGTCGTCGTCGGCCTCGGCTACCGCCTCTAACAGTAAAGCGCGGTATTCGTTAGCCATATCAAGCATATCTGCAGGAATTTCGCCTTCCTCCATAACGTTGCCAAGGTCGTCGGTAAAAATGTCCGCCTTCATTGTAACAAGGTCTATCATGCCCTTAAAGGTATCTTCTTTGCCGATAGGCAACTGGATAGCTACAGGGTTTGCGCCTAATCTATCCTTCATCATGTCCATTAACGTTAAAGAAATTTGCGCCGTTGATGTCCATTTTGTTGACATAAGCCATACGGGGAACGCAATATTTGTTAGCCTGTCTCCAGACCGTTTCGGACTGCGGCTGAACTCCGCCTTTTGCGCAAAATACCGCTACCGCTCCGTCCAGCACTTTTAGCGACCTTTCTACCTCGACTGTAAAGTCAACGTGCCCGGGGGTGTCGATAATGTTGATACTTTTAAAAGGCTCTTTGCTGCCCGCGCTGCGGTCTACGCGCCACTGAGTGGTGGTTGCGGCGGATGTGATGGTTATACCGCGTTCCTGCTCCTGCTCCATCCAGTCCATGGTAGCCGCGCCCTCGTGAACCTCGCCCAGTTTATGAGTTTTACCTGTATAAAACAAAATACGTTCGGTTGTTGTAGTTTTGCCCGCGTCGATATGCGCCATAATACCTATGTTTCGCGTATTCTCCAGCGAATATTGTCTGGCCATATTGTACCTCCTTACCAGCGATAGTGGGCAAACGCCTTGTTAGCCTCCGCCATTCTGTGCATTTCTTCCTTCTTCTTTATAGACGCTCCAGCATTGTTGTATGCGTCCATAAGCTCGCCGGCCAATTTTTCTTTCATTGTTTTTTCGCTACGCTTGCGGGCATACATTACAAGCCACCTTATAGCAAGCGTTTGACGTCTATCTGGCCTGATTTCCATAGGCACCTGATAGGTAGAGCCGCCAACTCTTCGGGCCTTAACTTCCAGTAACGGCTTTACGTTTTCCATAGCCTTAATAAATACGTCGTTAGGCTCTAAATTCATTTTTTGTTTGATTATGTCAAACGCGTCATAAACGATACTTTGGGCAGTACCCTTTTTTCCGTCCTCCATAACCTGATTAATCAGCTTGGTTATAACCTTGCTGTTATATAACGGATCCGGCAAAACGTCGCGCTTTTTGGATCCCGCTTCTTCTAGGCATTTTGTTGTCCTCCTATATCAATAAAAATGCGGTGGATTCATCAAAATCATTTTTGATTTTATGAACCAAAGGGCGACGCCGGCAAAGTAGGACGTTTAGCTTGCGAATAGATTTTTGTAATAAAGATGCAGAGTTTTTTGTGGGCGTAGCAGCGCTTTTACATAAAAAAGTATACATCTTTAAGGCAAAAAGATACCGCAGGATGAATGGCATACTTTGACAGTCTGCGCCCCCAATTATTTGGGCCTTTTCGCGCCGTATTTGCTGCGTGCTTGCTTGCGTTTAGCTACGCCGGCGGTGTCAAGGGTACCGCGAATTATGTGATATCTCACACCGGGCAAATCCTTCACTCTGCCGCCGCGAATCAATACAACGCTGTGTTCCTGCAGGTTGTGGCCGATTCCCGGAATATAAACCGTACCCTCCATCTTGTTGACAAGACGGACCCTTGCAATCTTACGAAGTGCAGAATTGGGCTTTTTGGGCGTGGTTGTAGTGACTGATAAACAAACGCCGCGCTTTTGCGGATTGTTTTCAAGTATCGGGCTAAGCGATTTGTGTGTCACCTTTTCCCTGCCCTTACGGATTAATTGGTTAATCGTAGGCATTGTTACTCTACCTCCTTTAAAGTAGTACGCCGGCTATAAATTTCTCCCCAAAATTTTTGGAAAATAACAGGCTGACTAATAAATCGGTTTTTGTATTTACAGATTATTTTTGAGCGGATCTTTGGCTGCTTGCTACGTACTAGTAGAACAGACGAAAAGCGCAAAAAAAGAACGTAATACCAAAAACAAGATTTATAAGACAGACCAATAGCAGGACTTAAAAAATACGCATACCTTTAGTACACGTACTTATTATTATACATTATTAGTTTACATGTTGTCAAATCATTTTTTGGAGTAAAACTAAAGAGATTTTAATAATATTTTATGTTTTTAGCGGGTTTTAGCCGTTATCCACGTCGATATTCTTCTTTTTGGCAAAAGCCTGATAAATATTAATGCCCAGCAGCACGGCAAACGTAACAATCTGCTGAATAAATAAACCTTGAATTTGAGTGCAAAGTTCAAAGTCATATGCCTGGATTTTATTTTCGTAACGAGACGTAGGTATCGTAAACCAAATTATAATTGATAAAAGTATAAAGCAAAAAATATTTATACTTTCTGTTATTATTAAAGAAATATTTTGTTTCTTTTTTTCAAAATTCTTCTTGCTAAAAAAAGCTTGTATAAAAAATATTAGTCCAACTAAAGAAATTATCACAGCCACAATACATAATATGCAAACGGTTATATAAAATTTTTGAGTGTATCTATATTCCAAGCCCATTAGTTCCAATCTATTGCGCATCAAAATCAGATTAAACGTATTTGTAGTAAGCTGCATAAGCCCCATTAATGCAAAAAAGAAAGCAATCGCACACAAGCAATTAATAACAATACTTTTGTTTTTATTCTCCATTACAACCTCCAAAATATTTAGATTTTAACTTTCATAATTTGACTTCTATAGCTTAGTCTAGCCTATTTTATTAATTATCAATACTCTCTAAAAATTCCTTTCTCTTAACTAACCTTTTTTCTGCCGGTTTAAGTAAAAGCAGAAAGACTTTTTAAACAACTTCTCTCTTAGTTAAGCTTATTCTAAAACTTAAGCAGCAGCACTTGGTCGTACTTGGGCGAATATAAAATATCTATTTTTCTACCGATATATTTTTTAAAGATTGGGTCGCGGCCTGTTACCATTTCACCGTCCGAATACCCCTGTTTGCCGCTCATTAGTCTTAGGGTTTTACCGTTGTATTTAAAATTTAATATAATTCTTGGATTAGGGTAACGAATAGGATTTCCTTTAGTTGCACTTGCTACCTCGAAAAATCTCATTAACTCGCTTGTTTCCTCTTCTGGCTCTTTACCTAACAACGAACATCTTGCTTTTATCAGGACAGCGTCCTTTATCCACAGCCTTATTTTAGTCTTCCTTTTATAAAAAATCACAAAGAAAACCACGCTGACTGATAGCGGAGCAAGAGAAAAAGCTGTTCCGCCAATAGCTATCATCAATTCCTTAAATACTAAACCAATAAGCAGAATTGTAATTGCACACGCACCGCATACTACAGCGTTAATCCACAAAAGAATACGCACATTTTTTGACAGACGCGCCGAACCGTATCTTAACGAAGCCTCTATGTGATTAAACAATATACTCTTTTTGTTGTCCATCATCTAAATATTATCATTCTTTTTGTTTTTGAGTTTATTCAGGAATTTTAAGCAGCAGCACTTGGTCGTACTTGGGCGAATATAAAATATCTATTTCTCTACCTATATATTTTTTAAAGACTGGATCACGGCCTGTTTTGGCGGCTTGATCCGAATAGCCTTGCTCGCCACTCATTCTTTTTATGAGTTTACCGTTATGTTTAAAGGTTAGTATAATTCTTGGACTAGCGTAATTGCTTGTTGCATCAAATAACGTACCTGTTACTACACTTAATACTCCCATTGCTATTAATTCGGCTTCGCTATGTTCTTTACCTACTTTACCTAACGGTAAGCAACTTGCTTTAATTTCTACTGCGTCCTCTAACCATAGCTTTATCTTATTAGGTCTCGCATTACCAATTATGATTAGTAACGATATAATAAAAAAAATAACTATTCCAATAATAACTAGCGGTTCTTTAAATATTATAGTACAAATCAAACACACAATTGCACCAATACCGCATATGACAGCGATAACCCTTTCAAGGATTATATCTGTCTTTTTGGGTTTTGGCACCACACCGTATCGCAGCGATGCCTCTATGCGATTAAATAATATATCTTTATTGCTTTCCATACTATTCTTAATATTTACTATCTAAACGCCTGCTAATAAAAACATTGATAAAATACCTGTTAGGGGCAACAAAACAGCAAATATGCCTGTTAAAACACTGCGTAAAGTTGATTGATTTTTGTGTACACAACCGTACTTCCATATAAAAACGAAAGGCAGAGGAATAATGATAATCCAGTGACCGCCTATAATCGTGCATATACTGCCGCTGATTACGCAAACAATACCCGCAATAAAACCGATTAAAGATGTTTGCCCAAACAAAAATACCAAAAGACATACGCCGCACATACATAAGCCGACAATAACCGCAGAAACAATAGACGTTGTTATACTTTTTTCGCTGTCGGTACTGTCATTTATCCGTTGATTAACTATAACGTGAACGGGTTCTTCTATAATTGCATCAGGGTCAGGCGTTAGGTCATATGTCGAATTTCCGGAATTACGGCTTACGTCGAAAATAGCAACGGTGTTGCCCTCGGGGATAGTGCATACGTTGCCCGGGCCGCCCGAACAGTATGTATTGATTTCGTGAGCGTTATCATCGATAATAAACCTGTATACGGAAGTGTCTGTGATTTCTACCGGATTGGCTCCGTCCAGCATAATAAAATACGTGTCACTGTCTGTCAAAGTCTTTCTTGTAATAAAAACCGTACGCATAATACCTCTTTTTATCAAGTAGCGACATTTATTGCCCATAATAACCCTACCATTCTTTTTTCCTTTTGTCAATATATTTTACATAAATAATATATTATTCGCCCGATACTTTTTCTATTTTTTGTTTGATAATTATAGATTATATTACTGCTTTCCCGTGCCAATGCACTTGACAAAAGCCGCGCTAACCATTAAAATTGTTTTGTTATAAAGGGGTTTAAACCCTTTGCCTGCCTGCCTCGTCGGTCATGTACGTGTAAGCACGTCCTTAAACCCTCACTTGCGCATGCAGTAAAACAGGAGAATTTTTTATGCGCACTCATACATGCGGACAATTATCCGAAAAAAATATAGGTGAAAACGTTAGCATATGCGGCTGGCTGCACAGCGTGCGGGATTTAGGCGCGGTGACGTTTTTTGTTGTAAGGGATTTTTACGGTTATACCCAGGTTATCGCCTCGGCCGATGATAAAAAACAGCAAATCCGTGAAATCCCGCGCGAATCGACTGTGCGGGTGACGGGCAAGGTTATCAAACGCCAAAGCCCCAACCCCGATTTGCCCACCGGTATGATAGAAATCGAGCCGTCCGAAATCACCGTGCTCGGGCTTTGCAGCGAGCAGCTTCCGTTTGAAATAACGGGTTCGTTGTCTATGCGCGAGGACACCAGACTAAAATACAGATTTTTAGATTTACGCAATCCATCCGTTAAGGACAAAATCGTTTTGCGCAGTAAGATTGTCAGCTCGATCCGCAGACGGATGACCGACAAGGGGTTTTTGGAGATTACAACGCCTATTTTGACCAGTTCCTCACCGGAGGGAGCGCGCGACTTTATTGTGCCAAGCAGGCTTTACCCGGGCAAGTTTTACGCTCTGCCCCAAGCGCCGCAACAGTTTAAGCAGCTATTAATGGCAAGCGGAATAGACAGGTATTTTCAGATTGCTCCGTGCTTTAGGGACGAGGACGCGCGTGCCGACCGTTCGCCGGGCGAATTTTACCAGCTGGATATGGAGATGGCTTTTGCCACGCAAGAGGACGTTTTTGCGGTGTTAGAGGACATACTCCCCTCCCTTTTTAAAGAATTTACCACGCATAAGGTGGACGGCGCTCCGTTTAGACGGATAAAGTACGCCGATGCAATACGTGACTACGGCTCGGATAAGCCCGATCTCCGTAATCCCTTGATTATTAAGGATGTAACCGATTTATTGGCAAATTCCGTGCCGCTGTTTAACGGCAAAACGGTAAAGGCTATCGCGGTCAATAATTTTGACAAGCCCCGCAGTTTTATTGATAAAACTTTGACCGAATCTGCCGTAAGCAACGAGATACCCTCGATTTATTGGATTAAAACGGACGAAAACAATGCTCCTACCGGCGGAATCGCCAAATTTATTACCTCGCCCTCGGCTCTGACAGAGCGGCTTGGATTAAATAAAGGCGGATTTGTTTTGTTTATCGCGGGAGATACGGCGCTTACTTCAAAGCAGGCGGGAATCATGCGCAACGTTTTGGGCCTTGAATTAGGAATAATCGAAAAAGACGTTTTTCGTTTTTGCTGGATAGTGGACTTCCCCATGTACGAAAGAGATGACGACGGCAATATCGCATTTAGCCACAATCCGTTCTCGATGCCGCAGGGCGGTATTTCTGCTTTAAAATCACAAAATCCGCTGGAGATTTTAGCGTATCAATACGATATTGTTTGTAACGGAATAGAACTTAGCAGCGGAGCCGTCCGCAACCACGACCCCGAGATTATGGTAGAGGCCTTTAAGATAGCGGGCTACGGCAAAGAAACGATAGAGCAAAAATTCCCGGCCATGTACAATGCCTTTAAGTTTGGCGCTCCTCCTCACGCCGGTATCGCCCCCGGTGTAGACCGCATAGTGATGCTGCTGGCAAACGAGCCGAGTATCCGCGAGGTAATCGCCTTCCCCATGAACAAAAACGCCCGCGATTTATTGATGAACGCCCCCTGCGAAGTCTCTGAAAAACAGCTTTTTGAAGCAAATATAAAAAGTATCAATTTGGATAAAGCTAAATAAAAATTTTTGTTAAAAAGCCTTATTATAATCAGGACCACCAGTTTAGCTGGTGGTTTGCATTTGCGGCACTGCCGCATTGTTGCCGGCAATGCACAAAAGTGCCTGATGAATTGTCCGCCTTATGCTTAGGTGCTTTATGTCCTAGCTGGCTATAACAGTTGCCTTTCTATGCTTGACAATCTTTTTTTATAAACTTAAAAAATTTCTATCTCTATAGATTTTGCATTATTAGCTTATACTCTTTTTAATTAACGCTTGACAATCTTTTTTTATAAATTTAGAAAATTTCTGTCCCTGCATTTTACTATTAGCTTATACTCTTTTAATTAACGCTAACGCTATTCCTGCCTCACCCGCTTAGCGGGTGGTTAATCCTCAAACAAACTGTAGAAAACCATCTTTTGGATTTTTCTACAGTTTGTTTTAAGTTGGCAAAACGGGTAAAAGCGTCGTTTTTACCCGTTTTTAAATTAATTTTTAATTATTTTATTAGTTTGTAATACTTATCTACAATCTGTATAAGTTGGTTTTTTTGATTCAAATAATATACCTTAACTCATAATGTACCCGATTCAAAAATTATAGCGTATAATTCCGCCTGAAATAAAATTTAATCATTACATTTGAGTACCGAAAATCCTTATACAAAAAACCTTCGCCCCTGTAACAATGACATTTATAACAGCACCGCTGACATAAGTACCACTATCATAAAAGAATGCTTCTGCAGCAATTTTCCCGTTACGCTAAAAGAGAATGCAGACGGCGTTATTTAAAACTTACCTTTGTGTCTTTAATGCCCAACATAATCATTCGAAACAAAAGAATTTTAAAATTCGCCAATGTTTTTGTACTTTTACTTTATCATTTAAGTATTATATACGATGTTAGAAGTTAGGGTATCGGTTTTTTGCCATCTGCCGCGCTTATCAATATTTAAACCGGCAAAACAAAGCTTAATAGCCTAGGCATTATTTAAAACTGATGTAACTGTATTGTTTTTATCAATACTATTATTTGACAAAACTTATTAATAAAAATATTTATCCGGCTTTTTTTACGTTATTTCTATGATTACGCAGTCTTTTTACCAGCTTTACCGCTTCATACCAAACAACAGATACTGCCGACAATCCGAAAATAAAAAAGAATTCGCCTACGGACAGCGGCGCAAGCTTAAGGATACCGCTGAGCGGCGTATATAAAAACAAAATCAATGCCGCTACCGTTATAATGTTTACAGCCCATATAACCTTATCTTTTGCCAAACGCCTGATTGCCGTAAAAATGCTGTCCGTATCCGAGCTATTTACCTGCACCAAAAACAAATTTGCAAACATAATAACGGCAAGCCCCATTGACCTTGCCACGGCTTCGCTGCCCGGATTTTGGCGAAGCATAAAATAATAACTGCCAAAGGACGCCGCAAAAATCGTAATGCCCTGCAGGGCGCTTTTAAACAATACATTTGAATTAACAAGTTTTTCTTTTGCTTTGCGGGGCTTTCGTTCCATGATATCTGTTTCTGCAGGCTGCCGCTCTAAGACTACCGAACATGTCGGATCTATAATCAATTCGAGTAATATGATATGCAACGGCAAAAGCATAAGGCTTGCCGCTCCTAATCCTAACAATGGGCCTAATAAAGCCGCAAACGCAATCGGGATATGAACGGTAAAAACATATCCTGCCGCTTTACGAATGTTATCATGGATTCGGCGTCCGTCTTTTACCGTATCCACAATAGTAGAAAAATTATCGTCCATAAGAATAATATCGGCGGCTTCGCGGGATACCTCGCTTCCGCGCTTGCCCATTGCAATACCTATATCAGCATACTTAAGTGCAGGCGCGTCGTTTACGCCGTCACCCGTCATGGCGACAATTTCACCGTTTTCCTTAAAAGCTTTTACGATCCGCATTTTATGCCCGGGGACAACCCTCGAAAATATATTGACTGTCTTTACTTTTTCGCAAAGTTCGTCATCGCTCATTGCTTCGATCATATCACCCGTAATAATAACGCCCGAATTTATCATGCCTATTTTTTTTGCGATTGACGCGGCGGTTATGCCGTTGTCGCCTGTAATCATAACAACACGGATTCCCGCTTTATTGCAAACGGCAATGTCTTTAGCAACCGATTCACGCGGAGCGTCGGCAAGTCCGATAAGACCGCAAAACGTTAAAGAACAATCGGTTATGCTTATGGGAATATCGGCTTCCGACTGTGGCTTAGCCGCCCCGACCGCAATAACGCGTAAACCTTGCTCGCTCATTTCTAGTACTTTATTCTCAATCAAGTTTTTTTCATCACCACTTAAATTACATATTGTAAGTATCCGTTCGGGCGAACCCTTGGCGGCTATGATTATTTCGCCGTCGTGCCGCCAAACATGGCCCATCATTTTTAATTCGTTTGTAAACGCGTATTCGCTTATAAGCTCGCCGCTAAAAAGGTGGTCTTTGCCAATATCAAATTTTTCACAAAACGAAAGCATTGCTTTTTCCATCGGATCGTAAGCGTCGGTTTCGCACGCAAGCCCCATTATTTCGCAAAGATTGTCTTTATTGCCGTCAATCGCCCAAGTATCCTGCACGGTCATTTGATTCATGGTAATCGTCCCCGTTTTATCCACGCACAAAACGGAAATCGCGCCAAGAGTTTCGACGGAAGGCATTTTACGGACTAACGAATTCTTTTTTGCAAGCCGCCACGCCCCCATCGAAAGAAAAACCGTTAAAATAACGGGTAATTCCTCGGGTATCATTGCCATCCCCAAAGCAATACCCGATAATATACTTTGCACAAACCTGTCTGCACCGGCAAGTTCGGCAAGGTTAAACCATGATACCGCGGTTACCAGCGCGAATAAAACCGCCGCAATACCCGCCCATAATTTAACAAGGCTGCCCGTTTGTTTTTGAAGCGGCGTTTTTGTTTTTGGGGCTTTGTTTATGTTTGTTCCTATTTTACCGTATTCTGTGGCTTTACCGGTTTTATCTACACTTACTACCGCCGAACCCTGTGTCACAAGCGTTCCCGCATAAACATAATCCCTGCGCCAAAAGTCCGCAGTTTCCGGCACGCCGCTTTCCGGTATTTTCCAAACGCCTTCGGCTTCGCCGGTAAGCGATGATTCGTCAACGCACAAATCACTGCATTTGATAACCGCGCCGTCGGCAGGAATTTTTACTCCCTCTTGTATAAGCATTATATCGCCGGGAACAAGGTCTATACTTGCGATATTAATTTGTTGCCCGTCGCGTATAACGTTTACGCGGGGTGCAGAAAGGTCTTTAAGGGCGTTTAATGTTTTATCCGTCCTCCATTCCTGAATAACGTTTATGCTGATCATGCCGATGACAAAAACTATCATTATTGTTGCATCAGTCGGTTCGCCTAAGAAAAAATAAATAGTCGCTGCAATAATAAGCAATATAAACATCGGTTCGCTTATAATGCCCAAAAATTTTTTGAAAAACCTTTCTTTTTTTTGAGATGTCAACTCGTTTTTTCCGAATTTGATCTGCCTTTGTTTCGCTTCCTCACTTGTGATACCTTTCGGCTCCTGCATTCCGCCTCCTTTCCAATTGACAAAAAAATAAAACACCCGTGGGAACGTCCTGTCCCACGGGTGTGAATAAATTATTCCCGCTGTTGCTTATAGCGCAACCCAGCCCCAGTGCCTTAACACTCGCCTGCTCAGATAATTAATAATATATGCTTATAATACTAAAAATGACAGCGTTTGTCAACAAAATGACGGGATTAAATATTTAAAATAAGAAACCACCAGTTAAGCCGGCGTGTTGACAAAAGGGCATTCGTGAGAAACAAGTGCCTTTTGTTAGTAAAATTGTTGTAAAAATGGTATAATTAATTATGTTAACAAAGAATAATTATTATCAGACAAAACTAATTATGACAACGCTTGAAGAGTTAATGCCCCAAGAGCATTTTCTGCGAGATTTAAGCAAAACTATTGATTTTTCTTTCATTTGTGTATACGATCCGGGCAAGCGTGCGCTTCTATTATCTTCACATTTTTCTATGCGCATAACTCTCGCTATATCTTCCCAATCAGTTAATGGTTAATATACAATAAAAAAAGCTGCTCTTTATAATCTGAATAAATCTGGCGAAAACGGACAAACAATGTCGTTTTTAAGTTTTAGAATTAAAATCTTGTTTAATTTTGAATATTTTGTTTGCAGTTTAAGGCGGTGGTATCGCGTTTATTGCTTTAGGTTTGACTTTTTTAGCCCAAAAAAGTTTATTTGTGAAATGACGATTATTCTTTTGCATCAAAAAAAACAGCCAAAAATAATAAACTACATAAATATTGGTTATTGTTCCGATTCTTGCCGTTAAGCTATAATGACTGGCCTGACGATTGGCGAATGTTATTATGCGATTTGAGGAATCTTAAAGGTAAAAGTTATTATTTATCGGGATCATACATTATTTATTACCATTTATTGTTTATTTATAATTGTTTACTTTAATTTTCGCTTGTGATATAATGAAGAATGTATACTTTTTATATCAGAATTGCCGTTTGCAAAAAATCCGCTTATTGCAAAGACGACGAAAGACAAAACAGTGCTGGCAGCTGTGCCGCAAATTTGAATCTTTTGATAATAGATTACACTTAAAGAGGTTTATAGTATGGTACAAATCATCCTGTTTTTTATATCGTTCTTTTTGTTTTGCGCTTCAATATTTATCGTCGCCAAAATCTGGTTTAAAGGTAAACGCAGCCGATATCTTAATACCTTTTTTCTGATGGGCATTTTATGTTCGATCTGGACTTTGTTTAACGGTTTTAATATATTATTAAGCGAGGCAATGTACCAAAAAATATATTCGATTATCATGGTTATGGTCTGCGTACTGCCTCACGTGATGATGTTTTATTTCTTATCGTTTACAAATTCCAGGTTTGCAAAGTCAAAGATATTGACATGGATAAGCATCTCTTTAGCTTGTTTTGATACGATAGTACTGTTTACAAATCCATTGCACCATCTGTTTATTAAGGGATTTGAAGGCTGTAAACCTATCCCGGGTGCTTTTATTCCGGTGCATATGATAATCTCTTATTCGGCTATAGCAATATCTGTTGCCACTATGCTGATCTATACGATTAAAAATGCAAAAAAATCCCCGTCATTAATCTTGATATTTATAGTTACTTTGGTTCCCATGGTATTTAATATTTTGTATTCATTTGATATCTTTGCAATCAATATTCCTAATGCGGATGTCACAAAATTTGATCTCACGCCTATGTTGTTTTTATTAATGTTTGGGACTTTTGCTGTATATTCGATAAGATTAAGACTGTTTAACGTCCATAAAGCCGCCGAAGGTACTATTTTTAATTCGTTAAACGATTAAGCTGCTTGTAGCGGACAGCGCCGGCATTGTTGTAGAAATAAATCCCGCTTTTAAAGATAATTTTAAAGCTATTAAAATAGAAAAAGAAAAAACCCTTGCACAGGAAGTATTTAAAGGCTTTTCTTCTTTAGCATTAGATAAAAAGCCTGAAAACCTGTTTGAAAATATACTTGAAACGACTGATATTTCGGACGCCGAATTTTCTGTATCCGGCGAAAACAGCGGAATTATTAATTACGCATTATATAAAAAGAGTATTTTTGAGCGCGGAAAAAACGCGGGTTTTATCATTGCGTTAAGCGATGTCAGCAATTATAAAAAAATGATTGACGAGATAAATATCCGTAACCTCGAACTTATCGAGCTAAAAGACATAGCCGAATCCGCGTCAAAGGCAAAAAGTGCCTTTTTAGCCAATATGAGCCACGAAATCAGGACGCCGATGAACGCGATAATAGGAATGACCGAAATCGCAAAGTCATCAATAGTCCCCGAAAAAACAGCCGACTGCCTTGACAAAATAGACAATGCGTCTAAACATTTATTAAATGTGATCAACGATATATTGGACATGTCTAAAATCGAGGCTAACAAATATGAATTTAACATCGAAAAATTCAACTGCTATCAAATGATAGACAATATAGTAAACATGGTCGCAATGCGCGCCGACGAAAAAAAACAACAGCTATTGACCGACATTTCCCAAAATTTACCTTTAGAAATAATTTCAGACCAAACTCGGCTGTCACAGGTTTTAAATAATCTTTTAAGCAATGCCATCAAATTTACTCCCGAAAACGGAATAATCAAATTAGGCGTCCGCGTCCTTGAAAAAAGCCAAATCGAAGCTATTCTTGAATTTTCTGTAGAAGATAACGGAATAGGAATAAGCGACGAAAAACAACGTATTCTTTTTAGTGCTTTTACGCAGGCAGACGCAAGCATTTCGAGAAAATACGGAGGCACGGGATTGGGCCTTGCCATATCAAAAAATATCATTAATCTTTTAGGCGGTGATATTACGCTGCTTAGCAAAGAGGGCGAAGGAAGTAAATTTGTTTTTACAGTAAAGGTCAAATTGGCTAAAGAGCATGACGAAAACACTGACACTAAAAATGACGAAAATGTAACATACGATTTTTCGGGTAAACTTTTTCTGCTTGCCGAAGACATTGATATCAACCGCGAGATTGTTTTAGAGCTTATGCAAGAGTCAGGCGCAAATATAGAGTGCGCCGAAAACGGGCAGCTGGCTTACGATATGTTTGTAAAAAACCCGGATAAATATGATTTGATTTTTATGGATATTCATATGCCCGTTACAGACGGTTATACCGCTACCAGAATGATAAGGGAAAGTGGCATTCTTAGGGCAAAATCCATCCCGATAATTGCAATGACTGCCAATGCTTTTAACGAAGACATTGAAAAATGCAAAAGTATAGGAATGAACGACCATATAGCAAAACCCATAGACATTGACATACTCTACCGTAAAACGGCGGCTTGCTTAAAAAAGCATAGTACTAAAAAATAAAAAATACCTCAAACAAAGCCATATCCCTGCGCCAAAGGCACCTTGCCGGCAAAGCTGCCGGATAAAAAAACCTTTGTAGTGGCACGTAGGCCTGAGTGGTCTTGCTTTGTAAAAGTATCGCAAAAATCCCAATGGATTCCAAAAAATCTAAAAACTTTTTGGAAGAAAAATATTCTCTAGCCCCCCCCCACAAAAAAGGCAAGCCTTTAAGAAAACTTTAGCAAGCGTTTTGCTTTTGGAATCAAAAGGTTTAAAACACAGATTAACCCAAAACTCACCTCAATCATTGATTGGTTTTAAAATGATATAATTATGCTGCAGTTCGTGTTCCGTATGCCTCATTAACATTCATCAGATATTATTGGTTCTTTTTAAATGATATAATTATGCTGCCGTTCGTGTTCCGTATGCCTCATTACAAGTCACCTTTTTTATAATTTATACATAATATAATCCGAGGTAATTAATATGAATAATACCCATTATCCCTTTCAGCTTATGCCACTGCCCTATGCCTACAATGCGCTGGAGCCTTACATAGACGAAAAAACAATGCATTTGCATCACGGCAAGCATCTTCAAACTTATATCAATAACTTAAATGCCGCCCTTAAAGATTATTCTGAGCTTCATAATTGGAGTTTAGAACAGTTATTATATTATTCAGACCGAATACCCGAAAAAATAAGAATATCAGTTATCAATAACGGCGGCGGAGTTTTTAACCATATATTCTATTTTGCCAATCTCTTACCTGCCGCTCAAGTTCAAGCAAAAACAAACGGTAATTTAATAACGGCAATAAATTCCGCGTTCGGAAGTTTTGACGCTTTTAAAAGCCAATTTAAAAATCAAGCGTTAAGTGTTTTTGGTTC
Organism: Holotrichia oblita; assembly: GCA_023690525.1. Classification (NCBI taxonomy): domain Eukaryota; kingdom Metazoa; phylum Arthropoda; class Insecta; order Coleoptera; family Scarabaeidae; genus Holotrichia; species Holotrichia oblita. Next base: position 229,352 of record JALQSN010000052.1, read on the forward strand.
GGGATATACCGCGCTTGTTATAAATAAAGACGGTAATCTTCAAATAATAAATACTAAAAATCAAGATACGGTTTTTTTGCCTTTAAACGCGTGTTTAATAATGCTTATCGACGTATGGGAACACGCCTATTATTTAAAACATTATAACCTAAGAGCCGATTATATTGACGCTTGGTTTAATGTTGTAAGCTTTCAACAGGCAGAATTGAATTATAACATATGTATGCAGCAAAGGTTTAACTACTATAAATGATAGCTTTAATTCGCAAAGTAAAAGCCTTTATTACAACAAAAGCAAAGGGAAGAAGTTAAGTCAAAAACATTAAATACATTATTAAAACAAGATTAATCAGAACCACCAGTTTAGCTGGTGGTTTGCAATTGGGGCACTGCCGCATTGTTCTCTCATCCCGTTTTTCAGATTTCTCAGGGTAAAGGTGAACCGTACACTTAAGGTGATTCAGCCAAAATAAAGGACAAAGCCGAATAACAGCACAAATAAAAAGAATTGTCTTAATGTTATTTACATTGGCATTACTATGATTAAGACTTTTTGTATGTATTTGAATCCTACGGCGTTTTGGGATCCCAATCAGCACAAGTACGGTGCTGTGGCGCGGTAATATACCGATAGACTCCAAATTTATCTATTACATCACCACCCAACGGAGACCAAGGCATAGGCGCTAATTGCTTCAACACTTTCCGCCTTCACTTAGCAAATCAAATGCTTTTCGAACATTGTCTTCGTTTTCAAGCAACACTTGAACGCACATAACTGATTTGCCCGCCTTCCATACTTAACATCGTTTTGCGAAACTATCGTCGCTTAATTCTCCTATTGAGAAAAAATACTTTCCATCTTTGAATAACTCGGCATGGATACAGCTTCCGTCAGGATTTTGAAAAGTATTTCCCCCAATGTTAAACCAAACGCTTTTTGATATAGTTCGGCAGTTTCCTTACTGTTTTTCATACCCAGCCCAACATAGATTGACATAAAACTTTACCTCTAAACTTATTTGTTAATATATAAAATATTGTTTTTTGGTCTCACCCATGCGAACAGTGTATACGAGGCACAAAGCGTAGAGATAAAAAAGCTGCCGCATAAATGAAAAGGGAGAAACATCGCGTTTCTCCTCATTCCTGTAACCATAGTATATATAGCATAAAAATGCGAACACTTCTACAAAAACAGTATGAGACTTTTCTGATGTCAGATCTTTTTTAGCTATTTTATAGATAAAAATAAAAAAAAACCGAACCTTCAAATATTATCTCTTTTCGCCGTAAAAAAATAAAGCTACGGTCCCCGGCCCCGAATGACTGCCTATAATCGGGCCGATAAATCCGATCTTAATATCGGTAATCCCTAAAACTTCCGTTATTTTATCAGCTACAAAGCCGGCGTCTTCGGCACAATCTCCGTGACTAATAAAAATTCTTTGTTTTTCTTTTCCGGCAAGAAGCTGCATTTTTTCGACTAATTGTAAAAGAGCTTTTTTTCTGCCAAAATTTTTGCCAATCGGTATTAATTTTCCTTCATTATCTACATGCAAAAGCGGTTTGATTTTTATAAGCGAGCCTATAAACGCCGCAACGCCCGAAACCCTTCCTCCGCGTTTTAAATGGCCCAAATCATCAACAGTGAAAAAATGGCAAAACTTTAAATTATTTTTATTTCCCCATTCCGCCGCTTCGTCTATAGACTGACCCTTGTCTCTTAAGCCGACCATATAATCGACAAACAACCCCTGTCCCATCGAGGCGCCTTTAAAATCTATTACTATAACTTTTTGGTCAGGATAGGCGATTTTTAATTCTTCGGCCGCCAAAGCCGCTTATTCTGCAGTCCCCGAAAGACCCGAAGAAAGAGGAACGTGTAAAACATCCTTTCCCTGCCGCAAAAGCTTAATAAAATGTTCTTTATGTTGTTCGGTATTTATTAAAGCGGTTTTTGTCTGAACGCCACTTCTTAGCTTAGAATAAAATTCTTTATTTGATAACCCCGATTCCCCGTTTCCAAAAGTATATTCTTTTTCGTTGGCTGTATTATTATCTTTTATAAAGTATTTCATTGAGATAACCTTAACATCGTTATCAGCGATATAATCTGTATCAAGGTCTGCCGCCGCGTCTGTCGAAACAAAAAATTTCATCTTTATAAGCTCCTTCATTCAAAGAATTACAACATAATCAATTTAGGCTTTTATATTTTATACCCGATGGAACTTTGAATTTGCTTAAATTAATTAATAGCGCCATTATACCATAAAAATGAAAATAATACTATTAAACAAACTGTAATTTAATAAAAGAATATGCTGAAACCGAAACGGATTCCGGATTCAGAATTTTTAGCAAACCGGTACATCTGAATAACAACTATTTGCTACTTAATTAATTGCCATAAACTAACTGCTGCAGAAAATAGTGTAGCAAGTATGTTTGCTGACTTCCATAAGTTCGCCCACGTACTAGCCTTTCTTAATTGCTTAAATATTCTTTTCATATCACATCACCTCTACTATAACATATTCCTGATAATACTAAATAGTCATATTTTGCTACTATTTAATGTGATATTTTTTTGTTTTCAACAAAATAAGTATTTCTGCTATCTTTTTCTGATTATTCTCCTATAATACCAAGTGCATTTTTCAAATATAATGGCGATATGCAAACAAATAAGCTAAAATTAACAAATAGATTAAAAAAAATTCGTATGCAAGAATTTATGATGAATAAAAAGGAGTTTGCAAACTTTTTAAACCTGCCTTGGAATCAATATTATCGCTATGAAGAAACTTTATCTTCACCGTCATTAGAAATAGCTTTTTATATTGCACAAAAGTTAACTCGTAGCGTTCACGATATTTGGGAAATCAATTGATTATAGGCAATAATCAAAACGACCAGCTAAGCTGGTCGTTTGCATTTGCGGCACTGCCGCATAATACCGGCAAGGCACAAAAGGGACTGATGAATTTGTCTTTCGCATACCCTTACAAGCTGCCCCTTAAAGGGGCTTTTATTTTTGCTTATTTTACACGCTCACTTAGTTTAGCGGGTCTATAAATTCTTTCATACTTATCTGTTCGTATTCTTGTCTTGATGCAGTTGATTTGCTATATACTCTACTTAATTGCCTTTTCGTTTTTACCTACCATATCTACATAGTATTCCTCTGCACCAGAATTTCTTGTTGCCGTATTTATACCGCATTTTTGCATGTTTCTCAAATATCATGATTGAGCTTTTTCCTTTTAGTACCCTAGAAAACTTGCTACGCTTATCTTCGGCGGTATTGCTACTAACATATGTATGTGGTCGGGACATGCTTCTGCTTGCAGTATCTTTACTTGTTTATACGCGCATAATTTTCGTATTATTTCGCCTATGTCTTTCTTTATCTTTCCGTAGATTATTTGTCGCCGATACTTTGGTGCAAACACTATGTGATATTTACATCTCCATTTGCTGTGCTAAACTGTTTTCGTCCATTGGATAAAAACCTCCTTTGCTTTGGTGCAAACACTATGTGATATTTACATCTCCATTTGCTGTGTTAAACTGTTTTCGTCCATTGGATAAAAACCTCCTTTGCTTTGGTGCAAACACTATGTGATATTTACATCTCCATTTGTGTTAAACTGTTTTCGTCCATTGGATAAAAAACCTCCTTTGCTTTTCGTATGCGGCCAAATCCCGTCTACCATTATAGCAAAGGAGGTTTTTCTGTTCATCGCTAACGCTATTTCAGCCTCACCCGCTTTGCGGATGGGGTAATCTCCAAAAAAAAAGAAAGTGCATTTTCACTTTCTTTTTTTTGGGCTAGCCTTTAATACCCGTAATGGTGGGAGTAGCAGAATTCGAATCTGCGACCTCGTCCATGTCAAGGACGCGCTCTAACCAACTGAGCCATACCCCCGCAAAAAACCATATTTCTATGGTTTTTTAATTTTAAAAATTGACAACAAATTTAAAAGTCTTAACAAGACCTAATATAATTTAGCATATTTCTGCGTTTTTGACAACAAATTTAATGCTAAAAAGCAAAAAATCTTTTTATATTGCCTAATCGCCTTATATTACCCAATCGCCATTTTTAAAGATTACCATTTTATCGCCGTTTTCCAGCTCCGCGGTAATCGACAAATCAGCGGTGCCAACCATAAAGTCCGAATGCTCTAGCGAAAAGTTAAGGCCTGCAGCCTCCATTTGCTTTATATCCATTTCCTTGCCGCCCTTGACACATGCGCCGTACGCGCGTCCGATTGCAAAGTGGCAGCTGGCATTTTCGTCAAACAGAGTGTTGTAAAAAAGTGTCTTTAGGTTTTGAATCGGCGAATTGTAACCAACAAGCGCAATCTCGCCAAAATAATGTGAGCCGTCATCGGTTTCGATAAGCTCCTTTAAAAAGTCTTGGCCTTTTTCGGCATGATACTCAACAATTCTGCCCTTCTCCAGTCTTAGCCAAAAATTTTCGATACGGTTGCCGTTGTAAATTAACGGCATGCTGGCTACAACCTTGCCGTTTACCCCGTCCTTTTTTGGCGCGGAGTAGACTTCTTCGGTAGGCATATTAGCGGTGTACATTACGCCTGACGCGCTGGGGCCTGCGCCGCCCGCAAAGATATACCCTTTGGGCATTTCGACGGTAAGATCGGTACCAAGCGAATTTTTATAATAAAAGCTTTTGATGTTTGCGCCGTTGAGCAGATTTGAATGACGGGTAAGAGCCTCCTGATGAATCCTCCATGCCTCAACCGAGTCAGAAATGTCCAGCCTTATTGACTTAAAGACAAGCTCCCACAATTTTTCGACAGCCTCTTTTTCGCCCAGTTTAGGGAATACCGCTTTAGCCCACTTTGCGCCTGCGTATGGCGCAATAGTCCAGCGGAGTATGCTGTTCATGGTGGCATTACGCAAATTTTTAAACTTGATAGAAGCCGCTTTTTGAGCCGCCGCCATCTTTTCGGCAGGAATTCCCTTAAATGCCTCGGGATCTTCGCTGATAATGTGAATAAGCACACTCTTACGCTCGACCGCCTCGTCCGCTTGCCTGACTCTCCAATCGGGAATGTCCTCTAACACCTCGACGGTCTGTTTTAAGTATGTAATGCGGGAAATCTGTTCGTCACTCCAACGTACCGAAACACAGCGCGCGCCGTTATCGTACGCTCTTTCCGCCATAACTCTTGCAAATTCGGCGGCGGCGATTGGAGCGTTGATGATTACCTCCTCACCCTTTTGAAGGTTTGCGCCAACCTTTAACACTAAATCGGCGTATTTAATAAATTTTTCTCTCATAAAATTTTACTCCTTATAATGATTTTTAAAAAAAATTAAATCCCAAATTTGATTTGACAGCTTTATTAACTAGTATTACAATTATCTGTTTTGCCGTTCTTTTTTGTTAGTTTGTCTTCCTAATTTTTATGTAAATAAACATAAAGTGTATAAGAGTTATTAAGCCTATAATAATTACTGATGCCGCAAGTCCTGCAAATACTATTCCATCCATAACCCTTATATGCAAGAGCCGACATTGCCGAAAAGCCACCAATCAAATATGTAAAAGCATTATTTACAAAATTCCAAATACTCTGTATATAAACTTACCTTTTTTTCTAATATTGTTTAGTTCAAAAAATTTTACCACAAAAAATGGCGTAAGACAAAAACAAGGATAGTAAAAACTCAAACCTTAAAATACCCAGTCGCCGTTTTTAAATACAGGCATTTTTTTGCCGTCATTAAGCGTTGCGGTAATTTCTAAGTCAGCGGTGCCTATCATAAAGTCAACGTGTTCGAGCGAATCGTTAATGCCTATCTCGGCAAGCTGTTCCTTGGTCATATTTAGTCCGCCGTTTATGCAAAAGCCAAATCCTCTGCCTACTGCAAAATGGCAACTGGCGTTTTCGTCAAGCAGTATATTGTAGAAGAGCGTTTTTAGGTTTTGAATCGGCGAATTGTAACCTACAAGCGCAATTTCACCCAGGTAATGCGAACCCTCATCGGTCTCGATAATACTCTTAAGGGTTTCGTAACCTTCTTCTGCGCCAAAGTTTATTACTCTGCCATCCTTAAATTCAAACCAAAAGTTTTTAATGATTGCGCCTCTGCGGACAAGCGGCAACGCCGCAACAAGCTTGCCGTCGGCAATACGGCAGTCGGGCGAGCAAAACACCTCTTCGGTAGGCATGTTGGCGGTAAATGCGCGGCCATCAAAGCTTTTTTCGACTGCGCCGGTAAAATGGTAGCCCTTGGGCAAACCAATTGTAAAATCAGTACCTACGCTGTTTTTATAGTGTAAAGTCTTTATGTTTGCGTCGTTAAGAATTTTGCTGCGGCGGGCCAGATTTTGCTCGTGCTGCTTCCATGCTGCAAGCGCATCTGGTGTATCCATTCTTAGTGTCTTATGCAAGTACTCCCACATTTTGTCCACTGCCATATCATCGCTTAATTTAGGGAAAATCTTTTTCGCCCATTCAACATTGGGATAGATGCATAAGCACCAGCGGGTCTTATTGCTGCCGGTGGATTCTCTAAACCTTTCCAGTGCCTTTGACGAAGCAATAGTCGATTTATGAATTTTTTCGGGGCTTACGTCCTTTAAAAAGTCAGGGCGCTCAGAAATTATGTTAAGCCATGCCGCCTTGTTTTCGATAAGATAATCTCGGGACATAACCACGTGCTGCGGGATTTCGGTAAGAGTTTTGTCGTCCTCATACAAATACGACATCTTGCCAAGCTTGTGGTTACCCCAAAAAACGATGACCTTGCGGGCGCCCGCTTTGTAGGCGCACTCGGCTACCGCCTCTACCAAAGGGGCGCTTTCGATGTCGGCGGCAATGCCAAGCATCTCGCCCTTTTCCAGATTGATGCCCTGTTTGATAACCAGTTCGGCGTACAATTCAAGTTTTTTGTCCATTTTTATCTCCTTAAAAATTATTTTTTAAAATTTATTTCGATAAAGCTATCGATTTGATTGGATTGTTTTTTTTCGAGTTTAATAAATTAGTAAATTGCTGTTTGTTTTCTTTTTAATGTTTACGGCTTCATTTTTGTAAAGAGGCTGTATGTGTTTTGCCGTGTCAACTCGGCGGTTTCTGCCATAGTTAGTCCTAAAACCGACGCCATTTGACCGGCCACAAAACTTACGTATGCAGGACGGTTAATTTCGCCGCGGAACGGCTCGGGAGTAAGATACGGACAGTCTGTTTCGATCAGCAGCCTATTCTTTGGCACTGCGCGAATGATATCCTTGTATTTGGCGGCGTTTTTATATGTAATTACCCCGGTAAACGAGATGTAAAAGCCTAGCGAGGCGTAAAATTCGGCAGTTTCCTTAGAGCCCGAAAAGCAATGGAATACTCCCGACGCGCGGAATTTTTTTATATTTTGAGTGACTATCCGCCGCATATCGTCGTACGCATCACGCAGATGAATTACCACGGGCAGACCCGACTGCTCTGCAACGTCCAACTGGCGGTTTAGCCACAACTTTTGTTTTTCGGGGTCTGCATCATCGTAATGGTAGTCCAGTCCAATTTCGCCGATTGCAACTGTTTTTGGCTCACCGGCTAAAGTAAGTAACGTGTCTAAATCCGCCTCCTTCATAGTTTTAATGTCAGAAGGATGGACGCCTACGGCCGCGTAAACATCCGCATTTTTACGGGCTAAGTTTACTGCCGCAATACTGTTTTTTATATCGTAACCCACGGTTATAATTTTGTCAAGGTTACTTGCGCCCATATCCGAAATAATCTCAGCAGCGCTTAGACGGGAGTCAAAAATATGCGCATGCGAATCTATTAATTTATACGTCTTTCCGCCGTCTTTATTCATTGATTATTATGACCTTTTTAAGTTTATTTAAAGCAGATTGCAAGCAAATAATAAACAGTTTTTTTGATATTAAAACTTATAAAACGGGAAGGAGGTTTAGCGCAACGGTAGGCACGCGGCCACAAACCATAAAAACATTAACAGACTGTTTTTAGCCAAAGCCGATAAATTAACCGGGACAGGGCTTTTTTATAAGGATTTTTATAACAGAAAAAGTTGCCATTGTCGTGCCGTAGTAGT